>JAAGNO010031026.1:39814-73483 GCA_033439905.1 Ceryle rudis
TTTCTTTTCTTTTCTTTTCTTTTCTTTTCTTTTCTCTTCTCTTCTCTTCTTTTCTTTCAGAAATGGCGTTACAGAACAGGTGCTCGTTGTACTTAATGGAGAGGTGTAATTGAGAGCTGGGGTAGCAGCTTGTCAAAACATGGAATTGCTCTCTGTGGTGGGGTTGAGGTTCTTTTGTCCTCTTGCTTAGAGGTTTGTTCTCTCTGCCTTTGGCTATGTGGGATAGTAAGGCTTTCAGCCTCCACGTGGAAGATGGCTCTGTAGCTTCTGAGGCTTTACTGGCAGCTGGCCTATGGAGGGAACTTGTATGGGAACCACCAAGAGAGGTGGAGGTTTCTTCAGGACTTCTGCATTAGTACACCATCAAGGCAATGCACTTAAGTCTGTTTGGAGCGATACATAATCTCCTGATCTTCTTCTACCTCATCTGGGTTTCTCTCCACATTCTAGTCCTAAGGAACTCTTCCAAGGAAGTTAAAATTGGTAAGTTTACAAGATCTGCTTGTAGGCTTTCTTCCCTCTGAAGAAGACACCTTGCCCCTAGGCTAATGCTGCTCCTTGCAGACAGCCTCCTTCTCCTCCAAAAGCAGAGGCAGCTCAGAAATGGGCCTGGAGAATCAAGAGAGGATTTCTCTGAGAAAAAGCTTAGGAAACTTCAGGCCGTTCAGCTGCCACCCAAGAGGTACAAGAAGGACAGAAGAAACCACAACTGTTCTTGCTCCCTTTGGGCTGTGAGAGATGGGGGATAGCCAGGTGGGGTGGCCAGAGATTTTGATCCAGAGAGCAAACCCACTAATGCAAGAACCGCAATTAAAGGATTGTGCTGGGGAGATGCAGATTTTGCCCCTCAGGTCCTGACTGAGTGAGGAGGACAGATGCTGGAGGCAGGAGGGATCAGGTCCATGGTGTTGAACATCAGGCATCTCTGTCCTGCAGCTGGTGGAAAGGTGAAGTGAGGGCTCTGTGGCCTAATTAATTTAGAGTGGCCTGCAGATAAATCAAGGCTGAAAACACACAGCTTGCCTTAGCTTTACAAGAACATTCGAGGCACATAGTTCTCCAGTGTCTTTTATATCAGGCTCCAGCAGCACTGTGTAAGAGCATGTCCTCCTGGTTCCTGCTGAGCCAGCACTCACCTGTGCCTGAGAGGGTGGCACACCTGGAAGCAGCAGGCTTGGGACCTACTGCAAGATTAATTCCCTGCTTATTAGTGAGGAATTTACTTATCGAGGCCTTACAAGAGCCTTCTGGTGAAGGACAAGCCCAGACAGCTGCTGGGATCAGCATCTCTACACTCCAGAGGAGGTGTTGCACCAACACCCAGACAGATTTGTGACCAATTTCAGCTTTCCCTGGACCGTAAAGGACATAGCTGTGGAACTACAACCTAGAAGGAGAAATGGGCCCTGACACACACGGTGAGACAGGGCATGAGGGGTCGGGATTTTTCATGTATGTTTTGTCAGATTTTATTTTCTTTGAGTACTGGGGATAATTGTGCATTGTGACAGTGTGGTGGGGCCAAAGAGATGCCAACCAGAAGCTAGATGGTATTCACAGGTATCCAGTATTGGACCTGGAGCACTTCTCAGCTGTCCCATACAGCACCCTCACATGACAAAGCATAAGCACAGGTAATTCTGTATCATTTTGTTTCTGAAATTATCTTTCAAAAGTGACCAATTGTCCTCATTTAATTTTGCAATGAGTTGACTCTTTCATATTAGTGATATTAAATTAAAACCAGGCTCTGTATACACGAATGGGGTAACATCCTGCCACCTTATTTACATCCACAGGTGGGCAAAAAGTCAAGATCTTCTTACTTACATTTAGAATGAAGCTTGAAGCGGTGCATGTGTGACAGAGCTAGCGTAAAGCTGGGAGCACTGAGTGGAAAAGGTATATGCATAAATAAAATAATTAGGAAAAAAGTGTCAGCATGCAAAGCAGGGGAGGGAGAGAATAAGAGAAGCGAAGCAAAATGCAGATTTGCTGGGATGGGAACACACAGCAGGTGTTTGGACCACAAGCATGCAATAGTAGATGATTTTATGGCAACCCTACAGTGAAATGAGGTCATGCTGCAGATGGAAGCAAACTAATGGACAAAGATGGGTGCCTTTAAAAATTAAGATGTGCAGAAAGAGGTTATTGGAGGTAGAGCTGCAGAGATGGATGGAGAGGTATCAACAAAGAGGAAGGTAGTAGGAGAAGAGAGAAGGAAGGGAAGTGTATCACGTACTCCCTGTAGAGAAAACCATTATCACTTTTAGATAACTTTAATAGTCCGAATCCTTGAGATACTGTTATCAGGAGAAGGAGCTTGAAATACAGCACTAGATAAAAGCAAATCGGAGCTCTGACACAGCTCCTGTAATAGCATCCCACCTCTGTAAGGCGATGCTGAGGAAGTTCAGATTTTGATCTGCTGCTGCACTGCGCTGGGTGTGATCCAGCGCTCCAGGTGTCAACACAGTTTGATGCTCCACGTACGATTCTCACTGTGCTTTATGTCTCGAGCAAAACAATTTTCTGGATTAACAGGTTTCCTCTGAAAGAGAGAAAGTTGAAGCAGGTAACCTGAAGCTGAATTGAGGAGGGAAATAGAGTGGTTTTGTTCTGATTTACTTTGAAGCATTTATGCTCCCACCCCCATCATTTGGGAACCTACATCCAGACTGTTTGCAAAGGTCTTTTTCACAGTTGTTTTCCTTGCTTTTCATGGTTTATTTATATATGTGTATTTGTATGTAGCTAGATTAGTTATGTAACGCAGCTATAACTTTATGAATCTAAATTATACTACTATAAACTATATTTTGGTACTTCTGCCCTACCATTTTAGCCTATGCTGCCTGTTGTGAATTTATTATTTGTTTTCCCTTTCTTTTCTTATGTATCTCGTGACCCCAGCTATTTTCAAATCTGTAATAACATTCATTTTTCCTCCCTTACCTAGGGCACTGGAAACCAAAAAAGTTCTTCTCTGAGAAGCAATCACAGATAATGCACTCTATGAGTTAAAGGTATGGCACTGTCTAATACTCGTGTTGTCCCTCCTGTTCTGAGCACTGAGCCAATATTTGATGTCCTGCAGGTTGTTTCCATTAGGAAGAGAAAGTGATGATGGAGTGGTGTGGTCCTCTGATGAGCCCCTGTTTGTTGAAGGGCACGTTCACATTCCCATTTGCCTTGAGTGCAGCAGGGCTCAAGCTGTGGGAGACCATTTCCTTGCTCACCACACCAATCCCCTCTACTCCATGGTCAGTACCAGGGATGTATTCTTGGCTTTATTTTTGAGTAGCTCCACAGCTCTTCTGTGGCCCTGGGTAAAGGCTTTTTGCTGCTTTTTCTTGCTGTATCTTCTTCATTTCTTTCCTTCTTTCCCCCACCAGCGCACAAAATGTCCCAAAGTAACCTCAGAAATCTTCATGCCTGTGTGTGGTTGGCACACAGTGGTGGGTTGCATGGAAGTTGCTGCTGTTCCTGCATTAATCCAGCCACCCAGGTTACTGAGACATTTTATTGTGTGAATTATTTTTCTGAAAGATACACTGTTATTTGATTTTTTTCAACTAGTGGGTTAAACCAGAGTTAATCCAACCTACAAGAATAATCTCTCTGATTTAATACCTGACTGGGGCTGGCTAACATTGCCCTTTGTTACAGGTACGCTCCTAATAGTGTGTGTGTGTGTGGGGGTATTAGTTTGTTCTTTAAATTATTTATTTCTAGATTCTATGCTATCAGTCTGAGCAGCTGCAAACGAACATCTTCTGAAAGGTAGTTCATATTGTGTGTTCTTCCCTAAGCAAGGTGGAAAATCCCACTTGCAAATCATGGCTGAGTGTGTAATAAATGTCAACCCAGCGTTTACTTCGCAGTAAAAGGTTGCAAATTCACCTATGAAACCATCTACCAAAGCAATCCACTCTGTGGCGTATGCTCATAACTCACATCAAGGGTGTGTTTAAAACAGGCTGCCCAGGCCAGTGGTGGAGTCCCCATCCCTGAATGGGGTTTCAAAGCCGTGGAGATGTGGTGCTGAGAGACATGGTTTAGTGGTGACCTGTGTGCTGGTGACGCAGCAGTGCTGGGTTCATGCTTGGACCTGATTATCTTGAAGGTCTCTTCCATCCAAAACAATTCTGTGATTCTGTGACAGTTGTATTTGGGGAAAACCAGCTCAAGGAGAAAAGTGTTGCAGCCAGTTCTGAATGCGCTGAGGTCAGCAACGAGGTCATCCTCACCTAGTTGTAATATATGCCATGCTCTCACTGTGGTTTCTGCTAGGGTTGTTCTCCCAGGCCTCCCGGTAGTTAGCATGGTTCTTTTAAAATAAATAAATAAATAAAATTTCTGAAGAAGGAAAAAAAAAAAAGGCAGCAGTAAGTAGCTAGTGAGCTAGAATGGTTTTTTTTTTAAGAAGTGTTTCATGTTTATTGTATAATGAAGAAGTACTCTAATTAATATTAACAATTGAGAGCAGATTAGACCAAGAATACCCTATTACCACTTTCTCTAATCCACCTATAATTGTGTACCAAGCTATCAGGGAAGCACGTAAAACGTGAGAAAGCCTTAGTAAGAACCAGAAGGCAATTGTCTGCTTCAGCATCTCCGACAGCTGGACAGGGATGTAATCCAGCTACTATTGTCTTTTATTCTGTACTTTCGATGCCTTTCACGGTCCTGTGACACTTTAGGCTGTGACACAGAGCCTGTGTGGTGTAGCCCAACACCCACAACATGGGAGCTGTCACCGAGGAGGAAATTTGTCCCATTGTGATAGGAATAAGGTTGTCCTTCTCTGGATTTTTGCAGCAGAGAGGTGTCTTGTCTTCAGTGACCTGCCCCTCTGTAGTAAGAAGAGCACATGTATCAGTGTTATTAAAATAATTTAGATCCCTTTGCCTGGGAAAAATGTGGGTCTGGTTATCCCTAGTTTGCATCGCTTTGTACTTAAGTTTGGAGATGGCAAAGCTCTGTTTTGACAGACTGCTTAAATCAGCTTAGAATTGCCACAGCTGAGCAGAACCATCTAGAAGTTTATGGAACAACCTCCTCAATACCAACAGCAACTGAAACCAGTGAGGACCACTTAAATTAAATAACTGTTACCAGAGCAGACAATGGCAAAATCTCTAGTGATATGAAGTTAATAAGAGTGCTAAGGAATTTTCTGCTTGTTTGTTTTACATTCATGCATTTCCCTTCATGAGTTGACAGAAGACATTCCACCATGTCACACACCTGACCACCTTTTAGCTTAAAATATTTAATTAACCTCAAGTTTTCAGAGCTTGTCTGTTAAATATATAAATATCTCATATGTTAGCCCTCTGATACACATTTCACTCTTGAGAGGTCCAATGTGGCATGAGCTCTGTCCCATAGAAAATGCACATTAAAAATGCACATACCTATGAAGATGGGCCAGTACACCTCTAGAACAAAAGTATCCTTCCTTACTGGTCTGAGTGGACTCAATCTGTGGACCACCTTCTGTGAAATATAACTTCCTTCCTTGCCTGCTGTTTCATTTGGGGTTTTTTTTTAAGAGCAGCAAAATTTTAAGATGGAATCACATAGTTTCTTAAGCTAATAGATCCCTCTGCCTTCATTCTCTGCAGAAGACATATTTCACATGCTTTATTTTTATCATGAGGAGAAAATTAAAATGCAGTCACCTACAATTTAGAGACGAGAATAGCTTTTGCCTTACCCTTAATCACTGTTGTGTCTCCCCAAATTCCAGTGCATAATCGTAGCCATCGACCTCATTGACCTGTTTAAATTCTAATTGAATAGAGACCTGCCATGAATATGACCTCTTCAGAAATGACACCCTTCCTAGCAACAGATAAACTTCTGCCATCTCCTGGTTTGCTCTTTCCTTTTGAATTATTTATGAAGGTCATGGGTTTTTTAGTAAATCAGGCAACAAGACACCCAGAAGTGGGAAAAAAAGCCCTTTGTAAGTTTGTATCTGGGAATTAATCTACTTGAATTGGGAGGAGGCACTATGGCCAAAGGGAATATGTGAAACCCCTTACATATCACAACAGAATTACTTCTTGTTACTCATTTTTCAGGTCAGGCAGGTTATTGTGCCTGTAATTTCTTTTATATGAGACCCAGTTCCTGCAGGTGACAAAGTAAAAACCTATACACCTTGGGGAGTCTTGGCAATTTACATGGCAAAGCAAAGATGATGCAGGATTTGTACCTCATAACAGCCAATGGGAGATTTTCCATCTCCTGTCAGGACAAGGGTTCATCAAGGATGGCTTTGAAGAGCTTCTGACCAAAACAGACCCAAAGAAAAGGTATAGAAGTAGGAAAGGTTGATCAGGAGATGAGAGAGCAGGATCCTGCCTGGGCTTACTCTGATGCTTCGTGGTGGCACATATATTTTTATAATCTTATTTGAAAAAAAAATCTGTTTCTAATGAGAGAACTAAACATCACAGGTAATACTCAAATCATGATCTAATGCTCTTCATTTATCTAAGCAATTCCAAAGTTGTAGTGAGCAAATGTTTTTTTTTTTTCTCTTCTGTCTTTTTTTATACCAAGTAGCTATCTGTTAGAAATCAGTGCAGCCTCTCAGGCAGTGAATCTGCATCTCTCTGAGCAAACCATCTGTGGATTTACCATTACTGAGGGCAGAGGAGCAGAGGGATGGGCTTCCCAGGGAGGCTGTGCCATGTCCATCCTCGGATGTTTCAAGACCTGTTCAGGTAAAGCCCCAAGCAGCCGGGTCAGACCCTGGAGCCAACCCTGTCTGGGGCGGGGGTTGGACCTGAGCCCTCCTGGGTCCCTTCCCACCAAGATTATCCTGAGATCCTGTCAACTGTGTGCAGAAGATAATTTGCTAAACATCAACTGAGAAATTTTATAGATATTATAAAGGCTTGCTCCTGATTCACATGTAGCACTCTTTCTCTGCTGACCTCTCTTGTGAGCCCTGCATGAACCCGGACCCGTGAGAATATGAAAGAGAAAGCATGATGCAGTCTGAAATGATCTCTTTATTTTGGTGTGGCTGCCAAACTGAGACTCGCAGTCCCATCTGCACCGCAGTGCTGGCCAGGACTCTCAGCTCATTGGGATTGGCACTTAACAGAGAAAGAAACCTGGTAACGGTGCCAGAGAATTTACTTCCGCAGTAAAAGCTGAGAAAATACGGGTGACTCTCACAAAAACTGAGAGAAATACAAGGTTGTCTTGAGGATCACAAGCACGGTCCTGGCACTTTAGTTTCTTGACCAAGGTGTTTGAGGATTTTCTCTGTAGGAGTTGCAGCAGAGATGACCTTTAAGGGAGGGCTTGAAAGAGGGAAATCAGGTCTCCTTTTAGAATTTGAGAGGGGAATTCTTTCAGTTCATTAGGACCATGAAATGCAGTTCAGAACTGAGAGGTATGACACAGCAGCAGCCAAGCCTGAGAAGAGTCAGGGATCAACATCTCAGTAATAGTTTGTGTTTGAAGCAAAAGGGAAGAGCAGCCAGTGAAGGGTTGAGAGCAGTGGAGTCATTTGGCTGGAGCAATGAGCCAGAAAAGTTATCTGTAAAGAAGGATGGCTAGAAGTGAGGTGTTTTGGGATTTGTCAGGGTCAGAGATATTTCTAATAGTCCAAGACAGAGGTTAATCAAGACCAATATGAGCACTTTGCGATGTGCAGTTAAAAAGCAAAACTCTTCCATTTGTTGTCTAAGAAAGACCTTAGCAATGGCATGCAGGAAAACGGAAAGAATTTGACTTAAACTTCAGTGGAGCTCACATCAGATTTTGTGAACTAATGGTAGGACTTGTTTCTTCATAAACTTGGATAATACTGCTTCTGGGAAGCAAAGGCAATATTAAATTGTTGCAGCTATGTAAAAGATTTTAACTTCCTCTCCCTCTCTTTATTCTCATTTAAGTGTTTAGGATTCTTTAAAACTGGGTGATACAGTGATGAGGATAAAAGCCAAGTCAAGCAGTACTGCTAATTGGGACCCATGAACAGCACAGCCAGTTACTCAGTATATTTTTATTTTACTACTTGAACCAAATTAATATCAAATGGTTCATTATCAATTAAATAGCTTATGTTTAAATTTTGGGAGATAAATATTTGTGGAAATAGAGGCTACTACAGGCGCTTTCTCAGTTTAGACACTTGGCATGTCAGTTTATTACTCTGTTTATTGCGAGAAACTAAAATGAGTCAAAAAAGCAAATGTTTCCTCTTTGCACCAATTGCCCATGAAGCGAATCATTAAGTGGGAGGCTGTATCTCTTGTACAGAAGAGTTGCTCTGGGAAGCTGATTGCTGTGGTCCAGGCTGTGCAATGCAGACAGTTCTTCATAGTAGTCTCTGCTGCAGTAACAAGTATAATGAAGAACCTGAGTGGCGTGATATTTTAATAACAAAAAGGAAGAGATGTTTCACTCCCAGTTTTGAGGACACTTGTAAACAAAGCTTCTTGTTTCTCTTTTACATCTGTGAATATGATGTTGTCCTTTAGCCCAGTTCACCGTAAATTTCATATGAAACAATCTCCCGTATTCCTTGTCCCATTCCAGCACTTCCACTGGGTCTTCCTTGGCCATCAGGGTGGTGGATCTCAGACGAGGTATTGGGCACGTGTCTCCCATGCTGCTGATCCTGAGCTCCTACTTCTGCAACATCTCTTGCCTTTTATCTGCCACCAGCTCTGAAGTCTTGTTCCTTAGCTGAGGTGGTGGTGATTAATGATCTATTCAATAAGTATTAAACACAGAATGAGGGATTGTGGAGGTCTGTAGCAGAAAGATATCCCTCGTATCTAAGTAATGAGTGGATGGTGTTAAAAGGATGGGGCAAGTAAGGCTTCTGGTATAGACTGGTCACATATAAAGGTGTGGGTAGATCTGCTGTTGCCTCTGAAAGAGCCAAAATTTCCTGCATTGTAGCAGACCTTTGGGAAAATAACTCTTAACTACAGTTAAAATAATTTGCCAATGTTTAGATTTTGAAAGTCCACATGAAATCTTGAAGTTACGACTGCTTTTTATATTCTTAAAATAATGGTATTCACAGTATTCTAACTGAAGTTTAGAGAAGTAACTTGATGAATAATGATGGTAAGAAACCATGGTGGGAACAATTGTTACAGAATTGCAGAGGACAAATAATGCACAGTTCAGCTCGCTGCTGCTGTATGAATGTTTATCAGGGAGACATTTGCTATCTGCTATTTCTTGGTGATTTTGCAAAATTGCACTGCTGCTCCCTCCTTCTTTTATCATCCATCCAACTGTTGGATTGTCTTTTGCTAAGTTAAAGAAACTTCATCATCTCTTGAGATAGCTACAAAAGGCTGTGGGAATTTAGGCTCCCCAGTTGGGTGCACTAGTGGGAATTCTGAACCCATGTTCATCAGCTGCTGACTGAGTCTGCCTGTGACGAAGGGGACCTCTGAGAGATCCAGTACTGGAGTGCAGCCAAAAGAGGTCTGACCTGTATTGAGAAAAATGCTGAGTCTCTTCACTTCCCACTGATTTTAGTGTAGTTGAATGTGCTCAGTATTTTGTAATGCCATGCTCTACTGGGGGGGGGGGAAACACTGAAAGTTAATTACACTCCATACAAATATTTATCCACTTTCTGTAATGCATCTGAAATCTGAGCCAGCAAACTATCCCCTCAGTCCACTTCTCAGTACTTTTCCCCTAACTTTCTAACTTCAATTATTTTCTCATCATTGCACCGTTCTCCTTTAATGCATGGATTACATGGAGAAACAGAAAATATGTTCTTGTTTATTCAGGGGAAAAATTACACAAGTACTTTTATTGCACGTCTTTATAAGCAAAGCAACTGGCTTTCTAAAGTGTCTTCATACATATTGCAAACATAGAGGAATTAGACAAAACCAGTCCTGTGGTATTTATTAACAGATAATATTTTCTTTCCCTTGACTCAGTGCTGATGCAAATAGTCCCTTACTCTTAGATTTAAATTATGCTTTAATGAGGTTGTTATAAAATCACCTGTGACTTTATTAATCTTGCAAAAAATAATAGTTGTTTCATGTACGTGGTGGCTGGAGAATAGTAGTTTGTATTTGTTTAAACTGCTGGTTTTGTTAAATTAAGTGCTTAAACTAATTGAAGACATTTTTGGGGATGTCTCAGCTTTAAGCCTAATAAATGAGAGGCACAAGAAGGTACACATAGATGTTTCCTTATTGCCCATAAATCTGTACTTATTACAAGTGTAACCTTTGGAATGTAGTTTTATGACTCCCGTTTCCCTGAAAACTACAGAAGCTATTACTGGTGCTAGATATTTGAATAAGAGCAGTCTTGAATTTTGGGGTTGATTGCTTTTCATTGTGAATTATGCTGAAGCTGCTGTACTCATTATCTTAAAAACTTTTTAATTAAATGTAAGTATCCAGCTGTGTGTATTTTCAAAGAGCCAAAACGCTCTAAGATCTTAAACAGAAGAGCAATATATATAAATATATACGTAGCACAGGGTTTGTAAAAGCCTTCCCTCCTCAGTTTTTGTAGAATTTCCTTTCTTTGGGGTTTTTCATATGCATCCTTAATGATTGTTTTAGTCTCCGTTTCTTCTGTGTGATTTGAATTTTGAAACATTAAGCAGAAGCTAAAGACAGGCCTTGGATAGTAGGACCAATATGCAAAGTGTCCCGGGCTGAGAGAGGAATGGGGACGTGAATCCCATTCCACCCTGGCTACCAAAGAGCAACAAATCTCATATGCCCTGACTCTTCTGTCCACTGCTACCAAATGTGAGGGGTTTTTTTCCCTTAATTTTTCTTCTTCAGTCTCTGACAGTCCTAACTACATTTCTTCTTCTTTGAAGGATTGTTGTCCTCCTTCCATTTTCACTCCAGTCCCCATCTCTGTGCCAGATCGATACCAGATCCCTATCCAAGTCACTGTCCTCCACTCTCTGGTGAGAGGGTTTTTTCCACAATTATTCCCTGTCTGAACTTCTTTCTTCCCCTGGTCACCTTTTAATTCATGTCTTTTCTCTTGGGTTTCTCATTTGTCAGTGTCCATAATCCTTCTTTTTCTGACAGTCTCTAGGATAAGCTTATCTCTTCTCTCACCTCCCTTCCCCTACCTAATTTCTCAGGAAATCAGTCTCGTGATTGCCCCTCTTTTTCCCCATACCAGTGGCATCCAGCCTCTTAATTCAGCCAGTCCCTGTTCCCCTCCTGTATTCATATAGGAACCCACGATGCCTTGGATGTGCAAATCCTCAGCCAGTTACACAAGCCAGCAAGAGTTCAGCTAAGGCTGCTGCCCAGACTTCAGGCATGTCTCTGAGTTAATGACTTGAGTTAAAGAATCAGCATTAACTTTGAATTTTCTGGCTTTTGACTTTTCTTTTCACAGCTTGACATTTTTGTAATGCTTTGTTTTTCTGGTACTTCAAAAAAAACCAGATGGAGAATAATGTCACAGCAGAATGCATAACCCTGGCTTTGGCAAGTCTGCCACCCCATTACCACAGCTCTCCAGGGCTGGTTAATGGCGTTGTCCTCGGTTGTCCTGGAACATTGCCCCTCCTGGTGCCACGTGCCAGAAAAGCCACCATTCGGTGTCTCATCCCGAAGCCAGCTTGACCACCTTGGATAGGTGCCACCTTGGGTAGGTGGCAGCCGTAGACAGGCCTCTCAGCAGGGAACATGTGGCCTGCCAATGGAACAACAGAAAAAAAGCTGAATAACTGAGGTGACACTCTAAAAGACAGCCAACAGAGAAGGGTCAGCCCACGGGCAGAGCAGAGAATTGATTCACTAACCTCCTAGATGCATCTCACTGATTTTCTGTGATACCTTGACAGAAACCAGATACTCCAGTGATAGCTAATTTAAACGTATCAATAGAGAGTCACACTCCAACCTCTGGAATCCCAAATCTTTGCCATAGTCACTCGCTCACCCTGTCCCTCCTCAGCTACACAATACGCTTCATCTGTGTGGTATTATACACAACTTCTTTGAACTGTGACAGATTGGGGCTGTGCAAACCATTTCAAAGGTATGACACAACTTTGTATATTCTAGGAATGATTTCAGGTAGTTGCATACACAGATGTAACTTTGCACAAAGGCTTTTTTTTTTTTATCAACAGCAGAGCTGTACTGAAGGTCTGTAGTGCTGATAGTCACCCCTGGAGTGCTACGTGCTGTGTCTCACCAGTTAGGGGGAGGCTGAGTAGCTTCCGTCATATCCACATCCCATTTCAGCTGCCTAGAGGAAAGAAATTGAATTAAAAATGCCTGGTTTGAACTGAATGCCATCATCTGGATGTTTACAATAGAACGGAATCAATTTGATCCAAAAAAAAAAAAAAAAAAAGAAATTATAATGTAATTAGGGGTTAAAGTGTTATTGGGTGCTCCTGAAATGCAATTAGAGAGATTCTATTCATGTTTGAACAGCACACCTTTAATATTAAACTATTTCAGAAGCTCTATTTGTGTGGTATTTTGCTCTGCATTTGCAGGAAAGTTCCAGCCTAGGTTAATAATATAGTGGCAGTACTTCACAATGCTCTCCAACATACAGAAGTAGCTATTAAACTGTCAACAGCTCTAAAAGATGATATTTTGATGGCAATGGATAGGAACCTCATCTTCCTGCTCATGCTACTCAACATTTCTGTAGCTTTCAAGCACAGTCAACCATAATTTGTCACTGACTTGCATACGTGACATTGTCTGAATAGGTAGTCTGAGCTACAACTGTGTCAATCAATTTTTCAGGCAAAACTCACAGAGCATCAATAGGCAGCTATTCACTTTTCCTTCTCTGTACCTCTTGCACTCATTCCTGCTCACCATATACCTGGAGACCTCTAGAGAAGCTGCAGAACATGCCAACTCCGGTGCTGAAGCTGTTCTGCTGATATCGACCTGCATAATCCCCTTCCACAGCTGCAGCCAGAGATATCATTATATATACAGAACGAAGAGCAAATTCAGCCTTGGTACGTCCTACGGGGAAATGTTTTCCAGGACTGAGCTGGCCAGTATCTGTCTGGTTATCTCCTCCCTTTCTGCCTAACCTTTCCTTTAAAGTTGCACATATCCTAAAGGACATTTTCAACATTTAGTGCAGGTGAAGAAACAGTGTTATTTCAGGTGAAAACATATTTTTTGGCTATTGTTAGAATGGCCCATAGGAGGGGGTGACCTTAGCAGTGATCTCTGTAATCACCACCTTGAAACCCTACTGCACCTGCAATCTGGAAGAGACAGCAAATTCTATTTGTGCCAAAATCTGGCAGATGATTCTCACAAACTCTTCTGTCCCTGCTGCAGTTTCAGGCTGGTGATCAAAGTCTAAAAAGCCATTCAATCCCATCTGCATCAAGCACTGAAGAGTTGTGCTTTCCTCAGTCTAAAACAGTCTAGAATATTAGAGGCAGAAATATGCTTTACTTATACCTTCTCAGGCAACATCAAATTATTTTCTGTCCTTGTGCTCCAGGTTGTTTCTCTTTCTTGTCTTGAGTGGAATAATGAGAAAATAGTGGGAGGAAAAGTGCATCCACCTGGGTTGTTCCAGAAAGGCTCAGCAGCAACCATTATAAAGTCTGCCGTGAAATGTTCATCAGCCTGATTTGAATTACAATGTCATGGTTCTCTAGATGAAATCTTGAAATCATTGCAAAATGTTTGGATTTAAAATTTACCAAAACCACTACATGCAGCTGATAGGAAGGTATGTACTGCAGACTTCAACAAACTACATGAGCACAACACAAGGCTAGAAGGATCTTAGGGAATTTATTCTTACTTTCTCTACATCTTAAGTCTTTAAACCTGCCCTGAGTCCAGTAACTTTTTGTTGTTTGTTTGGCAAAAGCATATCTTCTAGAAAGGTATCTAGGAAATGTAGACCTCATTAGTGTGCTCAGTAGATTCTTGCCATAGTCAATCACCTTCTCTGTTAGAAATATGTACCTCAGAAGCACTTCTAGCTGAGGTATTTTCTCCTTGTAAAGCCCTTTGTACGCTGTAGCCAAGTTAACTCTCAATATCCTTTCTGACAGCAAACTGGCTTGAATCACATCTTCTTACACTTTTAGGCTTAATGCGTTCAAATAATTTCTACAGTGATTTTCTACACTCCCTTATTTACCAGTGTTCTGCTTAGAATATGGATACCCAAACTAATACAATATTCCACTACTCTTCTTAGCAGTATCAGATAAAATAAGAAAAATGTTTATGCATCCCAGTAATACACTATATAAATACATAGGTAACTGATTAAATCATTCATTGTGTTCAATTATTAGTTCCATGATCAATTAATCAGAATTATGATTATTTTATTGTTCAAATGTTCAGTTACTGTAGATTTCTAGATGTAAAACACTGAGGAAAATGCTGCTGCTGCTAATTATTATAAAACCTTTAAATAAAAATTAAAATGTCACCTTGAAAAAATATCACCTTCAAAAATGTCACCTTCAAAAGCATCACCTTCTAAAGCTTCTTCTAAAAGAAATTCTGCCATGTATGGCTGGGGTTTTTTTGGTTTTTTTTTTTTGTTTGTTTGTTTTTGGTTTTTTTTAAGTAAATTAAGAATTTGCTGATCTTCACTGCAGGTGGGGTTTTTTTTCCATAGCTTGGGCTTAGCACAGGACCATTTTGGAAGGCAGGTGGTAGCTATTTATCAGTCTAAGAGGTCATTGCAGAAATATGCACAAGGCCACGCGCAAGCAGCATTACCTGGAGAGTTCCTCTTAACTTTGCTCAAGAAGCCCTCAGAAACAAAGGGCTCAGCTTCCCTATTTAAGTCAAGAAAATGAAACATTCACGTGCTGTAGCTAGCTATTGTTGGTGGAACCAAACAACCCACACCTGCCTAAGGTTGAGGTGGAACAACTGAATTTATATTCTGGCCGTAAAACTTGCATTTAGGGACACGAACTCCAACCAATCAGGCTAAAGAAATCATCAGGCCTAAGTTTTATCATCACAGACCACCCTCATTAATCCAGCGAGTTTTTCCTGAAGACAAAGGACAAAATGAATTGCTTCATTGGAGTTGCCTGAGCAGCATGCTAATGCGGGGAGCTGGAAGCTATGAATTATTCATGCCCTTGCAGCCTGAGCTGGCAGATCCTGGCTTTCCCTGTTACCATTGCAACAAGTGGCGGCTGGCCTGGCCACCTTTGGGCCATCACTCGTCCCTGGCAAGCACTGAAATGCCTTCTGGAGAGGGGAAACTTCAGTGCCTCCGCCGTGCCCGACACAGCCGGGTGGATTTTCAGGTTAAACCTTATGCAAGATGGACCTGGGAAACACAGTCTTTTGTAACTCGGATGTACTTGACCGTAAATTACTCTTCTTGGAAGAAAACAGGTGGCTTTGGTAAGTTTGTGTGAGTTTTGATGTTTTCTGAGTCTGCTATAAGCTCTTTTCAGCTTACCAGAGCTCAAATGTGCAGTGTTTTGCCAGTCTTTCTAAAAATAGTCTGCATTCTTGTTGCTTTTAAAATGACTCGAAGAAGCCTAAGAAGGCATGCAAACCCTTTCTTTTTAACTCCAGAAAATATGTAAACAGTGTCTACGGAACGGACACTGAAGTTACAATAAGACCTTCTTAAATTAACCTGTATTATTTAAATTTTCAAATCCCTGTAGCACATTAGTAAACTAAAACATATTTGTGATCCTGGTCTGATTTCTTGCAAGCAAAACTGAGGCTGATTTAATTCAGTGTCAAACTTCAGAATGTGAAAGAACCTGTTTTGTTTTGTTTTGTTTTGGTTGGGGTTTTTTTTGCATATAAAAGGCAGTTTCCTGTTGCAAGTGTAACTTGGGTTGTTGCTCTTTATTCAGCTAAATACATTTCTGATAGGGTGGGGAGCAGGAGCTGAGACCTGTGTTAACTCTTATACGTAAAACATTCTTACTATGCATTAACTCTTCTGTTGTGTCACAAAGTAGTTACAAAGCATTTCTAACCTACCCACTTCCCCCGCGGATAGGAAGGAGATCTATTTTGTATGTAAACACATATGGCAGTGATGAATTAAGGTTAGATTCACTGCTTCTAAGGTGAAAAGCATCAAAATATTTTACTTTATTATTATCAGTATATCTACCTGTAATAGTTGTTCCACTTCTTTGCCTGAATTTGTTATTTTCCAGTAGTGATACGATCAGTGTTGCCTGAGAACTCTCGGGTAACTCAGTACTTGGCACTGTTAAAAAATTGATATAAATAATCAGCTCCCAAGAGCAGAGGCCATGGGTAGGAGTGTGAATATGAAATGAATCATGTTTTGATTGGGGATAACAAGCTCTGTCTCCTTTTATTTGTTTGGGGTTTTTTTAATTACACGGTCCAGATTCTGCTGCTTCTACTGTATTTGCTTTGTTCATAAAAGAATTTGATTTGGTATCCGAAAGATGGCTGAATTTTGAAAGGATAAAAGTACAGCATAAGGATATCTAGTGCTAACAGTGCTTCAATGCCCTCTGGTTTTTAAGAGAAAATAAATAAACAAATAACCACCCATGAGGTGAAAAAAGGGATAGGTAAACAACAGGAAATATGCAAACAATGTGTGTAATCCTGCACTCCTTAATCATGGGAGTATCCTTATTCAGGTAAATAATCCTGTTGGTTTCAATAGACTCCTTTCTGTATGTGCTGTAGCATAAGGCCCATATTTTTCAAGGAGATAAATGTCTGGTTTACCCATTTTCTTTCTGTAAAGTAATTTTAGCAGCACATTTTTTAGCGCTGTGTTTGAATGCATTAGCGATAATATTAAATTAGACTTTGCCAAATGTCTATTTTTGCTTCTAAAAGTATGAAAGAGAAAAATGGAATAATGGATTGGATGTGTCAGTAAGAAGGTAAGATCCCAACATATTTTATGAGAGATGTGCTGGTGGTGGAATAGCACTACTCACCCTGTGGACTGTGTTTGCTGATTACTTTTTGGTACACGAGGTATATAAACTTTGCTCCTTTTAGGATAGGATGCAACTCTAGCAAAAAAATCACTCTGATGTCTCATAAAGTATCTTTGGGTGTCCATAAAAGTGATGTTGATCAATATTGCTCATCTTTCTGATTTAAATACATGGGGGTTGTGGTAATGTCCTGTGAATATTTTTCTTGCCGTTACAGTCTTGGATTCTGCCAAAATAGCACCTGCATTTCCACCTTGGGAAGCTGTGTAAATGTTATGATTGTGTTACCTTCCTCATCAGCCCAGCTTGGCACTTCTGAGCTTTCCACTCCAAGACCACCTAGTGCTGCTCTGTAATCCAGGATGGGGCTTTGGGCACCTGTGTGCCCTTCCCCAGGCAATTCCTCTGTTAATGAGGGAAAACCAATTACTTAAAAGCTTCTGGTGCAGTGGGGTTGAGAAGTATAAATAGTCATGAACATGTTCCTGGCACTCTGCGAGCCATCACCCTGAGTCTGTGCTAGATGCCAGGAGTGGTAGCGTGGAGATATTGTAGACATATTGGAGTGTGTCCAGAGGAGGGCCACCAAAATCATCAGGGGAATGGAGCATCTCTCATATGAAGACAGGCTGAGGGAGTTGGGGCTGTTCACCCTGGAGAAGAGAATGCTTCAGGGGGACCTTACAGTGACCTTCCAGTACCTGAAGGGAGCCTACATGAAGGTGGGGGATGGTCTATCCAAAAGTGTTTGTAATGACAGGACAAGGAGCAATGGCTGTAAGTTAGGAAAGGAGAGGTTTAGACTGGATATTAGAAAAAAGTTCTTTAGTAGGAGGGTGACAGACCACTGGAATGGGCTGCCCAGAGATGGGGTGGAGGCCCCATCCCTGGAGTCATTCAAGGTCAGGCTTATGGGGCTCTGAGCAACCTGCCCTAGGTAGAGATGTCCCCACTTATGTAGGGAGGTTGGACCAGATGACCTCTAGAGGTCCCTTCCAGACTAAAACATTCTATGCTTCTATGACATGAACGTTGCCTTATAACTGTTGCTGGGTTAAGATGATTCCTCTATGAAAATATTCTCTTGTGTATGCCCTGAAGGGGTCAAAATAGAAATGAAGTAAAAATGCAGTGGATGACTGTTCCAGATGGTCCACAAAACTGTCAATTAAGTGAAGCTGGTATCACGTACCCATTGGCTTTTTGTGGGTTGCACTGAGATGTTGAGAACAAATTGGCTGTTCTTTAATCAGCTTTGTTACGTGGCAAAGTTTTTGGTGTTTTGTATTTGCAAACGAGCTATGCTATGTTATTACTCTCTGCACAGAGGTAGCGTATAGAGGCAGTTTAATGCTGAGTCTACGTGGCTTTTATGGACAGTAAAGTGCTGGAGGCAATAAAACGGCCAGTGCCAGGAGGCCAGAAGGGCAGGTTGGCAGCTGCAGCCAGGGGAGACACTGGAGTGGCCCTTGGCAGCAGCATTTCTTTTCACTTACTCCATTTGGGGTCTCAGCAAGAGCATTAAGTCTCTTCAGATAAGTCTCTTCCTGTCTCCTGACTGTGGGCTCAGTTCCTGATCCTTGGAGAACTCCAGAAGCATTGGCTGCACATTAACTGGAGCTTTATAACCACATTTTGAGGGTACTTTCTTCTACATCTTTTCTCTGTTGTTTAATATAAATAAATAAATCAATCACATGCAGCTATTTTTGGTTTATTTCTTCTGGCAATAGGCAGAGATCAGGTGCCCATTTAATTTTTTACTACATTTTGTGAATTTTAGAGGTGGCTGTTCATGCAAATTTATTGAAGTGTCTTTAAAACTTGGCCAAAAATATGCACTCTAGAATGGTTCAGCAGCTCACTTTGTACCAGAAATCACGTGTGCAGTGATTTGGAGCAGCCTGTACTGTTTTTGTTCTGGCTTCTCTGTGCATGCCAGCTACATACAGTAATTTTGCTGTAATCACTAGCACGTCATTCTCATGCCTCTCCTCATTAGAGGTTGTCTGTGTCTATTTGCGTCCCACCTAGGGCAAAGGGCGGGGGGGGTGCTTGGTCTCTGCTGTGTCCCCAGGTTAGAAGCTCTGTGAGAGCAAAGCTGTGAGTGCACGTGCTGCAAGTGATGGCAAGAGCAGGTTCTCCGTGGCTTGGCAGTGTTCCCTCCATTGTGCAAGGTGTATTTTGCTGCTCTCTGGGGTCGGTGACACAAAGTGTATTGCAGCTGTTCTGCCTGGCCATGGGTATTGCTACGGCTGATGGACTTTGCAGTAATGTGAAAGTGTGCTGAGGTTTCCTACTTGGGGCTTCTGGTGGTTATGCTGGGCTAAGATGTTTGAGCCAATATCAACTTCTGGTTCTAAGCCCACGTAGTACACAAAATAAAAGGCAACTTTTACAGTACAGGTAGAGGGAATTTTCTAGCTGTTGTTCTGCAGCTGTTTTGGAGGTGGTGGCAGAGAAAGCAGAAAGACTGGAAAAGCCAGTGTGCAGACTGAGCAAGGTCTGGAAGTGTGGCTCTGGGAAAGCCGAGTGCTGTCTGAACATCAACCACTTATTTACTGGTCCCCCAGGTCAGAGCCACCTAACAAACTTCAGCTGACCTAGCACAATGTGGTCACTGGCTATGGAGTAGGGCCTGGAGCAGAAGACATGTCCCACGGTCCAGCTCATCCTGGTGATGGACTTGCCACATTTGTTGTGTGTAGGATCCTGGGGACAGTAGTGCCATGTGTGTGACTTGGGAGAAGCCTCCAGCAGAAGGAAACCGTGAGACACTGTGGATGACTCAGCTGGTCTTTAACCTTAACAAAAGACTAAACTAATGTAACTATGTTAATTAGATGCTTATTAGTAGTTGCCTAGTGGCTTCCAAGAGGAAAAGCAGAGCTGCATCAACTCTACATACCAAGTACGACTACAGCACAGATAAAAGTGCAATGCATATGAACTCATTCCCCACGTGTTCCTTTGCTGCAAATCCACTTCTGTGTCTGAGAGCACCCAGGCCTGTAGGAGCAGCATAGAATCATGGAATGGTTTGGGTTGGAAGGGACCTCAAAGATCATCTTGTTCCAGCCCCCTGCCATGGGCAGGGACACCTCCCACTAGAGCAGGTTGCTCAAAGTCCCATCTAATCTGGTCTTGAACGCTTCCAGTGATGGAGCAGTCCTCACCCTCTTTGCGGTCTGGCCCAACCCCAAGTTATCTCCTCGGGGTGTGTTTCAAGACTTGTCTTCCTTCATATGACATTGCTCTTGTTTAATGTGACATTTCTGTCCGTATCTCTCCAGAGAGGCAGACATGAGCAGAGGACAGTGACACTCAAACCTGTGTGTCAAAGCCAGACTCAAACCTGTCTCAAATTTCCCTCGGTGATGTACAAAATACATTAATCACAGTTGTGTGATGGTGTAACATGTCAGTCACACACTTGACAGTCCTTGAGGAGCAACTGGGGAAAATTCAGTGTAAAGTACTGCTGGGCACATGGTGATGACCACTATCTGTTTTGAACATGTGTGAGCTTTCTTCCACTCCCTGAAAAGCCTCTCACTGTGTGTTATGTCCTGATCTGTTGATGGTGTTACTGTTAATAATTAGTCCTGCATTAGGATCTATCACAGACAACCAAAAATGTCTCTGCTGCTTTTATATAAACCTTTCCTGATGATTAAAGGCCATCAGTGCAGGCTTCATAAAGGACAGAGGGTGTACTGATGCAGAACAAACATACAATAAAGAGTGACAACTTTATTGCCAGTTATTTTGGCTGTCTTCTGGAAGATGAAAAATTAAGTACAGGGAATATAGTTTCCCTTTCACCTGTAGTATAGCCCAAGATAAACATATGGAAAAAACAAACCAGAAATGTTTTTAACAGAAGACTGAGCAGAAGGTCGATGCTATAGCTTCAGTCCTCATGGGTGGTGTGGAGTACCTCTAGGATTGTGTTTCAAATCTATGTTTGAATTTCATTGGATCTGTTTCTTTCTATACTTCTGTTGATCTAGGCTGCACGCACACAAAATTAAGTTGAGAGGTTGATTAGGGAGAGTCAAACTGGGAGGTCTGAAAGGGTTGTCAAACCCTAGAACAGGCTGCCCAGGGCAGTGGTGGAGTCCCCATCCCTGGAGGGGTTTCAAAGCCGTGGAGATGTGGTGCTGAGGGACGTGCCTTAGTGCTGCCCTGGCAGTGCTGGGTAAACAGTTGGACTTGATGATCTTGAAGGTGTTTTCCAACCAGAATAATTCTAGTATTGTAAAAGCAGAAGAGTGGCCTGCAGCAAGCCTCCATGCTAAACTGCAGATAACGGCACAGAATTTCTCTGTGCATTTTGAGGAAAAAAAAAAAAAAAAAAGTAATTGAAGCAACGTATGCTTTCATTCTGACTTCCACATCTAGAATTGCACGTGGGTTATATGATATGCATTGTCACACTGAGTATCATATGTCATGGAGCGTGTTGTGGGTATATCTCTTCTACAGCTTCTATATAGAATAAAATAGTTGGATGGAGATGCAGAACTTAACAAGAGAAAAGAAAAAGCTGCATACCTGAATGGCCATAGATTTGGGAGGGTTGCTATGGTTTCTTTTATAATCTTCCAGCCTCTTGCAAGCAATGCTGTACGTAGGCGTAAGGAAGCATATCCCACGTGCAGCACCAGCCCATTGTTACAGGGCCAAGCATACCAGTGAGCAGTCAGTGGGTGCTGACCATCACCAGTTCAGCCAGTCCCTGGCTTCTCCTTCAGATTAAGTTGTCGTAATGCAGGTGGAGAACTGCCTGGTGGTAACAGCCTTTACTTGGTGCCAAAGTGAGCGCATAGCTAAATCACCCAAACTCTTATTTTCCTGTTGTATTTTCCTCCTCTCTTTGTTATCTCCTATTTCTGAGATTCTCCATGCCAAAATCTGTAGGATAAATGTTGCTTGCTTCAGTGTTTTGGGTTTTTTTTCTTTCTTTCTTTCTTTGCCTGCATATTGCCTCATGAACAACAGCTCATGACCTAGTTCTGTCTTTTAATTGCTACTTCAATATGAATTTTAATTCCGACTGGAGTCCAGATGTATTGAGGATATGCAGCACGTGCCAGTGCCATTTATCTTACAGGCCAGTGTTTTCCAGCCCATTGAGTTCAGGGAGCCCTTAACCTTTTGGAAAAAAATATCTTAAACCATCATCATGTATTTTGCTGTTGTCTGCTGATGGGAAATGAAGATAATAACTATTAATCTAAATGCTAATATGTATTTTCTCTTGCAGCTTAGTTTGTTTTACTGTTCTTTAAGCTTCATCTAAAATTATTAATGGAGATGAATGTGAGCCTTGTGCTTGTACCCTCCAGTGCCTGAGTGAACCTGGCTAAGGGTATTGACAATTTCTAGTAGCCCATCTCTGTTTAGAGCTAATATTTTTTTTTTCTTCTGTTAGTCACCATTTTTTGGTGACTTTTGGACATTGGTAGTAGAAGATGATCTGGTGGAGATCATAACTTGATGAATGAGGTAATAGATTTAGCATGCTCCAAAGTACTGTTTTGTTGGAAAAATGCAAAGTTTGTTCACAAAAAAACCCCAAAAAAACAACTTTAATTACTTCTCTGTACTTTAGAAGAAATACTAACTACATTTACTGCATTTTGAGCAGCCCACATATTTCCTCTCTCAGCTGACATTTAGCTGTTTTGCTTAGCTAAAATTCCCCTCTTTTGCTCCACTGAAATAGGTAGTGAAGGCAAGTTATCAATATGCCTTCTACTGACTGCTCCAGAAAGGGCTTAATTTTAATCATTCCATGATTGCAGCTTGTGAAAGGCACTGGAATCTTGGGGGGGGGCGGGGTGTGTGTGTGTGTGTGTGTGTGTGTATAAAATCATAGGCTGTTTCAGGTTAGTGTAGACCTTGAAACACTGGGGTATGCTAGTATTCAGTCAGCAGAAGTTTAACTGTTCATATTAAGGAAACTGAAAAAATAAAAATGAGAAAAGCTGGTAAATCCTGGAGCCAACAGGAGAAGAACAGTTGCCTGGGCTGTGGTTCCACAAGCACCTCCATAGCTACTCAAGGTTTTGCATTCATTTTTGGGGAGGTGGATGTGGAAGGATCCTTGTCCTCACCATTATAGTATCCTCTCTCCTAAAAATGCCTTGCCAGACCCTGGTGCTTGCTAGTCACTCTGCCAAGCAAAGAAATAAAAGCACTGCAGCTTCAAATTGTTATCAGAATGATATAGTACGGATACGATGTATATTGCAACTTACTCTTGCAGTAGACATAATGTTACTGCCATGTATTATTACTGATTTTTTGATCTACAATACAAACCTATTTAATTAGCTCACTAAAATGCATTTTCTGCCAAAGATATGGCGAGCAGGAGGGAAAAATCAGCTTCTTGGAGGAATGCCTCATAGCAGGATGACTGATAAATGCAGATAGTACAATCTGAGAAACAGAACTTTATCCCAAAGACCCCCCATGAAAGCTTTGGAAACTCATCACTGAGATTTCACAATACAAACCAGCAAATTAGCTGTAAAATAAATCTTTAAAAGGAAACTGTTATGATATCACCTGCAAACATTTTTAGAAGAGCAAATTAATCTAAAGGTTCTGAGTAAGGTAGCAGAAAGATGCTTCTGTGCTCAAAGGATAACTACTTCTATGCTTTGGAAAAAGACTGCCTGTTCCTCACCCCAAAGGGGTGAAGCCATGTCCAAAGTGCAAACTTAAGCTGTGGCCCAAGGAGTCATCCCTAAAACAACCACACTCCTATCATCTCCGTGATACCTACGTCCACAGAGGCAACAGGAGAGCATCAAACAAGGTTTGTTCATCTTTTTGCATCTTCTGTGGAGGCAGGAGACTAAATTTGTTGACCGGCAATCTGTGTTGATCTCTCGACTCATCTTCGGGTGGCTGATGGCAATTTCCATGCTGCCCAAATCCCAAATGTCCCTTGGCAGTGCATGGAGCCTTCTGCTAACAGCCAAGCTGTTAACGATGTCTTTCATGTGCTTCTCTCCAGTGGGAAGTGTGGGCTGACTGGGTTATCGTACGTGGGAGGAGGATGTGAGAGTGAAAACCAAATGCCACTGCAGGTCCCTTTTTCTCTTGCAGATGGAAAGATGCCTTGTAACTGGGTCTCTGAGCCCTTTTCCATAAAAACAGTGCGGGGCTTTTCTTGCTCAGGGATCATCAGGGGGCTGTGAGAAGAGCCCTCTTGCATGGTCTCTGCTGCTTTCGCCCTGTGAGGCTGGCATAGGGTTCAAGGGCTTCAGCAGGGCAGGACCACAGCTCCTGGCTGGGTCAGTCTGTGACTCTGAAATTGTGTTGCTACCTGCAAACCTCTTCCTGAAAGAACAGGACAGCAACGGGAATGCTTACGAGAAGCATGCAAGGAAAAAGGGCTAAAGGTGGAGTTGATAGGTTTGTGCAGAGTTAAAGCACTGATTTTGTGACTCTTTCCAGGAGCTTGTTAAGCTTGGGGACAGAAAGGGTCAGAAAGAGCCAGAGGGGAGAACCCTGAGGAAAATCTCAGTGAGCTACAAGGAAATCTGTGCATTTTAGAGACTGGTAAATGAAGTCCTGCTATGGGTTTGTGAGAAGCAGCTGAGGAAGGAGTGAGCAAGGGGGTTTTTCTCATATGCTGGGGCTGCCTTTCAACCCTTCCAGTCCATAGGTGATCACGGCAGGCTATAGTGTAATGACTTTATCTTAATCATTTGTGCTCATTTACTGTCTGGCTCTTGAGTGAGCTGCTCTGCCTCTTACTCACATGCAAATCCTCCTTTATTACTTTTAACGTTGCTTCTCTTCCCCTTTGTGCTCCTCAGGTAGCAACTGCCTTTTAGCTTGTTTTCAGAACCTAGCAATAATATTTCCTGAGACGATTCATTTCTTTAATTTGTTGTTGTTCTGGTGTCTGGCACTTCTCCCTCGTGCAGAGCTCTTCCTGGACTCGAGAGTCTCTCTGCAGTACATGTATCTTGAACACAGTTTATTTTAATCAGGGCTCCTGGAACTTGGTAATACTTCAGGCCAATTTCTACGGTAAATCTGAACACATTCAGCAAAAACATACGCAGCCAGTGATCAGACATAATTGCCAACAATTTCACACTCACAGAACCCTTGCTTGGCTCTAACATTCCTGGAGCCTCATCTTTCCCATCACCCTTTCAAGCAGGAATCTCAGTTGCCAAGGGTGAAATTTTTTAATGCATTTTATATATAAGCTATTTTTATCATGAAATGGAGAAATACCCATACAGTTTTCTGGTTAATATTTGCTATATTATCATGGGAGGACCAAAATGCACTGAGAAGTACATCTCTAGAGGTCCAGAGGCCAGGTTTGATACAGGGACTATTCAGGCATTCACACTATTACTTGAATCCATGTCTGCTGAATTTAACTGGAGCTCTGACAATTACAGGCTGTCACAGGAGACTTCCACTTCTACTCCTGACTCAATTACCAAGTTTCATACTTCTTATAATATTACCATTGCTTTAAACAAAGTCAAGTTCATTCTTCTTTTTCTTTACTATTTTAAGGAAAAAGGAAGTGCCTGATTTCTACCACCTAGCATTGACTTGAGCCCAAGCCTCAGAGGAACCCTTGGTTAAATTTGAATTAAATAGCTGGGTGTTTTTCAGCAAAATTATGGTTATTGATGCACTGAATTAAAACAAAAAAAACCAACCAAACAAAAAAACCAAACCAAAACAAAAAACAACAACCAAAAAAAACCCCACCCAAACCCAAAGCCTCCCATATTTATTGCCCATTCCCAAATTCTCACTCCAACAGCACCTGGTACATAAAGGCTAAAAATAACATCTCTACCTAAACAACATAGATCCCCTTAAAATTTTACAGATGAGACCCAGCAGTAGCCACAGTGCTTAACATACCACTAGATTATGTTTAGTGCTACCATATTTTCCATAATGCATTCTGTTCCTTATGCAGCCTAATACTTGTTTTCCTTTTTGCTTTTTTTTGCATGTTGAAAAGCTGTTTACATTAAGCTGTTCGTGACTCTTGGTCTTTTTTTTTCCTAAGTGATTAGTTGATTGCAGCTCAATAATGTTTCAGTAGTTCAAATTATTTCTTGCACTTCGTGTTTGTAGCGATCTGAGTCTGTCTATATACAACTTCTGAATTGTGTCCAATTCTGGAACACATTAAATGTGCGTGTGCCAGGCAGGCTCCAGTCTAAGTGCTTTCCTTCTCTTGCTTCTCTCCTTTTCTTACTGGGCTCGCACAGGCTGGTTGCAAGAAAGGGTATCGGCAGAGGATCATCCCTGGAAGTGCTCTCCTTTTGAAATGAAAGCCTTCCAACCTAGGATTCCCAAACTGTGAAGTGCACACCCTAGTGCTACTAGAATATTGGATGGGCTGCTTCCAAATGCCTTCCTAGAAGTACTTAACCAAGCTGCTTGAGATAAATGCCCCCATACAGTCATCAATAAAATATCCATCTCTTGTAGAGGTGTACCCCTATGACTCTACCTCTCTTCCAGCTCAGGTGAGCTTCCCCTCTGAGACACTTAATCCAGTGAGCTGCAAAGCATTTGGACTGATGTGCTATGAGATGGGATTAGATTTGACTTCTGGTTGTCCAGGGTGGTATTGAGGCTCAAGGCATGTGAGCTGTTGTAGGAAGATTGGGAGATGGGAAATATTTTGACATCCTAGCTACGTGTATAAGGTTTTGATAGGGTTTAATAGAGGAAGAAGCAATTGATGTGTGTCTTGCACTTGTGTGCACATGACCCTCTGATACAGACCGTAGATCTTTAATCAGTTTAACCAAGGGGATAACACAATGTTAAGGAACAGGATAGTAGGATGGAAACCCCATGGAAGAAGTGTGGTTTAGCAAACAAGGGTATATTCTGTGTCACAGAGCTTAGTGCCACCTATACTGGTTTTACAGCAGAAGGGAATGTCTGGGCTGCAGTTCTTATTTTATAATGTACTTTATCTAAGTACTTTTTGTTGTGGAAAATGCATGATCAGTCCCTGGAGCAAAGAATTCCTTTTAGCAGTGAATTGCTTCCCCTATTCCTTTATGTGCTTGCTTTTATCATTCTATTGTTTAACCTGGCCCACCCTCCAGCCTGGCTAATGGGTTTGTCCTGGGAACTGGCAAAATACACTTCTGAATCTCATGTCTAGCCTCCATCTCCTGTTTCCTTAGCCATTTAATAAGCCACTTACTTATAACTAGAGAAACTAGCTGAGGCACCTGATATGGCATGGGTTTGAGCTGGGGATCCCAGCACCTGGGAAGAAAGCAGGAATTGAGATATACTCTCCCCATCATCTGGTTTGAGCACTGTCCCCTCCACCTCCCCTCTTTGAATCCTCAAACCTCTAAAATTGTCTGTCTCCAAAATGTGAGACTTTTTTTATTGGTTCATGGGACCACAGCACTTCAGAGAATGCCACTGGCTTGTGCTGAAGCTGGGAGGTGACCTCTGTGGTAGTCCCTCTCCTTGACCATGCACAAATCACAGGCTCAGATCAGCCAGAGTGCCTGTACCCAGTGAGTAGGGCTGCAGATTGGGAGAAAGTGTAATGCCTTGGATGCAAAACTGAGGGATGGTGATAAGAGGGGACTGTACGTGCCAGAGGACAAGTGCATTCATGAAAATGAAGCTTCTCCAAATACCATAGCTCCTCATAGACATCCAAACTCTGCTGTGCCCCACCAGGGACTGCACATCCATCCACGTGCCAAAATACACCAAGATCCACAAAATGTCAACAGAAAGAATATGCTGTATTTGCATAGAGATCTCACCCTGATTCTGTCACTTCCTGGTAGGTCCTGCTGGGGAGAGGTGAAGTTTCTGTCTTTGAGCAAACAGTGTCATCACTGATGCTTTGTATTAAGAGGGCTCATTAACTCCACAGTGCTGTTTCTGAAGATGAAAAGTCGTCTTTTCACAGTGCAGGAGTTTTATCTGTGCCCTGGCTAAAGATTACCTCAACCTGCTATAAATTGAGATGTTGCACTAATTGGTTTCTTGGTTCATTAGCCAAATTGTGTGTATGAGGGAAATGGAAAAAGCTCAGAATGAATTTCCCTTGCAATCTTTAATTTGAATGGCGAATAATAATTTTACCTTGAACAAATCATGCGACGTGTTTTGCAGTGATGGGGTTAATTTTTTTAATATGGGATTATTTGCTACCTTTAAAACTTTGTTGGACAATGATCCTCAGCTCTACCCCATTCTGTCATGGTGTGACACCAGGTAGGAAAGTAGAATCATATGTAGTATAATCATTATTGTATTATAAGCTCTTTACTGTAAGGGTGGTGAGGCACTGGGAACAGGTTGCCCAGGGAAGCTGTGGATGCCCCATCCCTGGAAATGCCCAAGACCAGGTTGGATGGGGTTTTAAGCAACCTGGTTTAGTGGGAGGTGTCCCTGCCCATGGCAGGGGGTGGGAACTAGATGAACTTTAAAGTCCCTTCCAACCCAAACCATTCTATGATTCTGTAATACTGCAGTAATCTCAAATTTTATACAGAAACATTTTGTCATGGGAAGTTCTTCTTCATATATTGCTTTAAGTAGTGAGATGACAAACAGCAGAAATCTTTAAAAGTCAGCTTTAGTGCAATGGATGCTGTGGTTCTATTTCCATTACAGCCATGTAAGTAACAAAAATATGATGTGTCCCTAGTTCACACTTTCCAATGCTGTGCACTCAGCTAAAAATCAAAGATTAACTCTGAGCAGCTAAAGGGAGCAAATTCCACTAGTTCATCTGAGCGAACGCTATAGAATTTAATCTGTTTTATGAATTTTCTACCGTTGGTTCTGGGGCACAGGAGGTCATTTGTGAGCACTGAATTGGTAGTTGTGTGACAGTAAAAAAAAAAAAAAATAAACAAAAGACGGTGGCTAAAAGAAAGGTTAAAGAAGTTGCTAGAAGCTGGTTTTGTAAGGTGAATATTATCTAAATTAATGACAGTAAACCTCCAATTAACTGAATGCTGATGCAGAATTACAGCTTTAGAAGGTAAATACATGTTTTCTTAAGCCAAAAGTGTGTGTAAGGAAATGTTTAGCCTGCAACTGTAATAGGGTTACAGGTAGAGAAACATTTTCTGTGTATTGGGGCATGGTGACCTCACTGCTGTTGCTGACAAATCTTTACAACAAATCTGTCATCGCTTTCGAACAGAAGTATGGGCTATAAAACTTATGACCTTGTTCTCCAGAGTGCCCTCCTGTGATACGGGATGGGCAAAAGCCTTGAATGTGCTGCTTTGTTTTTCAATAAACAGCTTAGCTTTTATTTTAGAACAGAGATGTCTTCAGCCCAGCGCGTGGTGTTTTGGCACAAATAAGCTTGAAGTGGAACCTCTGAACTTCTTTCTGTTTTGTTAATTTATTGAATTCCTCTGCTTATACACATCAAAGAGAACGGCAGCTCCAAACTCCTTTTGTTGTGCTTCTTGCAATTTATACATACCAAAATAATTGCATAATGGAGTTATTTGAACAACTGACTCATTGGAAAAGGTAGTTGGTTGGTTTTTTCTTTATGTGAGAGGCGGGTTGATCTCCCAGATGTGTCATCTCACAGTAAAACACTGCTGTTGCTCCCATTCATGAATACTGGCAGCACACCATTTAGTTGTGTCTAGGGGTTTACCATCTTTATGGCTTTAAATATCAGCAAAAAAACAATGTGGTCTGTAAAAAATTAAAAAAAAAAAAAAGGCAAACAATAAAAAACTCCACAAACTAAAGAAACAACAAAACAAAAATCAACCCAAAACAAATACAATAATAATAATAAAAAAAACCCTTAAAACCAAAATACCACCCCAAACCCCCAAAATAGCAACAACAAAACACCCCCAAAACAACTTTGCATAATTTCTTAAGGTCTTATTTTCCCAAATATTTCTAAAATGTGTCCACAGTGTGTTTACAGAGGCCCTGTGTTGGCAATATAATAGCAACACTGGGTGAGAGCAAGGATCCAGTTAGATCATTACCCTGATTCTGGTAATTTAGGTTCACAATTTAATTATGGCCAGTACAGGAAAAAAACCTTATCTTCTAACGTGTGTATATCTACCCAGTAGTTTCACACCTCCATACACCCCTTCCTATGGATCTTATAAAATCTGTTTGTGAATTTTGTAGGTCTCTACCATACTGCTTCTCTTTTGCCTTTTGCTGACAAAACCCAACTTACTTAGTGTCAATATTATGCAAAAATGGTCCTGTTTCGGAGCCATTCTGGGAAAACATTGGTTTTTAGTATACTTTTGCTGATTTAGGATGGAAACTGAGTTTAAGGAGATTCTGAGGTACTGCTGTGTGTATTTTATGTACCTAGTTTACTGTATATTTTCCTTGGTTCTTGGCTCTGCTCCACTGTCAGGTTGGGCTTCTGTCATTTCTATATCGTTTATACTGGGGTTTTTTTGATAGTGTCCACTGACTTATCTTCATCCCATCACATTTCTGAGATGCCTGTGATATCAAGATCCCTCTTTTAAGCATAAGCAGGCATTCCATATTACTCGGTGCTTCCACACTGTGTATTCCTGTTCTAGCTCACACAGTATTGCTTTGGTTGCTATTTTTATGCTCCAGGTACAAGTGCATTCTTCCCTGTCTTGACTGTTCTTTGCACTTATTTATTTATTTATTTGTTTATTTACCCAAGGCTCTCCCTCTCCACTCTGTCCAAAGACACAGAGGCTTTTATAACCAACTTTTCTTCAGCTTTTAGTTGGGAAAATAAAAACAGCCAAGAAAACTCTCTCTGCTTTAGAAGCATTAACTGTGCTCTTCTGTTCTGCTGTAGATGGAGCCAGGCTTTCTTTGCAGGCCTCCTCCTTGGTCCCTGGAGTTTTCATAGTAAAACTCTCCTTTTTCCTTCTCTCCATGGAGAGATCCTGTACATGGGATGCTCTGTTAGGGTGGGACACTTTTTTTTTTTGCTTCTTCCCCCTCTGTCCACCTCTGTCTTTACCAGTTTATCTAACTGGCTGATGAGAGATTGCTCTCATTCTGAAACCTGAGTGGTATTTTGAACACACATAATCAAAGACAAATAGTTATATATGTTGCTTGACCCAGATCATAGGCTGGACACCAACCCACCTTTTCCTTAATTCATTTTTTCCTAGCTTTGATCCCTTCTGCTGTTTATTTTACATTTCTAGAGATATTTAACAAAGGCTTTGGATATAAGATGAATTCCAAAATCCATAGCTTTTCCTCATATTGTATTTTCAAACTGAAATCCTCTTGAAAGGTCACTTGAAGGCTTGAAATACTTGAGCACTTAGATTGTTGTTTATTTTTCTCCTGGTGATTGACTAGCCATCAAGCTCATCATGCTCTTCTACTAAAACCAGAATATGTGGTTACCTTTTCTTTTCTTGTAAAGAGCCCACTGGACTTCTTTGATAGAGCTGCTGGTGGATCTGTATTGTGCACAAATAGATATCTACAGAAATGACACATGGATCAGACCAAAGACTGTAGACCTACTGTGCAGAGGAGAAACCATTTCATATGTGTGTGCTGTAGTTAAAGGAAAACACAAATACATTTTGAAATGCCTGCGATGGGTGGTTCATCTTCACAGACCAAGGCAGTGTTTGAGTTACAATAGCTCTGTACGTCCCTGGTGAGATCCCCTGGTGGCTTCTTTACTGTCGGTGGCTGGTTTGTACAGGGCTCTTTCTCTTAAGTGAACGGTCTTGGTCATCATGGTAATAGCATGTTTTTAGTTGTACAGTTGACTTTGGAAGTGTTGTATGGATAATGTATCTATAGCTGGAGGCTTGGTTTGATATCCGTTCACCAAGTCTGGAAGAAATAAGGAGTATCGAGTTCACAGTTGTAGGGGGAGTTCCAAATAGTGTGTAACTGCACAGATATTTTATGGTAGATTGAAACACTGCATTGGCTCAGGAATGGCTGAAGGTGATTCTTTTATAAAATAAATACATTAAAAATATAGCACCACCACCACATGCACAAGGATCAAATTGCTCCTAAGACTTTTTACAAATGTAAGAAAAAAAAAAACCAAACAACTACAACCCAAACTGAAGTTTTTGGCTAGCTGGTAACTTCTTCCAGCACTAACCTGCCTATATATGAGTTTGATGCTATTTTAATTCATCTTATTTTAAGCAGCATTATAAAGTGTGTAAACTTCCATGCATTACCTCGGTACTCTTTTCTTTTTGAGACCAGTATATTTCTGATGCTCTGCTCTTAGTTCATGGCCTTAAAATACTTTTCCATTTAGTTTCCAGGCTTTAATGATCCAGCTCTGCATTGACATAATGCAGAGTATTGAGTTACAGTTGAAAAATGTTAATACACAGATTATTTAATTTTTTTCCCCCCTTCAGATAGATAATGTAAATGAGGCAATCATTGCTGAGAAGCTAACTGAAAACTTTTCCCTTCTCCAGTACAAAAGTGCCAAAGCCTTTTTAAGAAAATGGACGATGGTAAGAGCTTTTAGGAACTCAGTAGTAAAAATAGAATTGCTCGTGTGTCCCTCTTTGAAAAGCTGCAAGCCAAGTTTGTTGTTTTGTGTTGCAATGAGTGAAAAAGTAAATTGAATATTATTTTTGCAAGAGAACTAGTTTTTATTTGTTTATTTAAGGAAATCGGTGTTTATTATAACATGTATTTGGTGAAACAGATTTTAAAAAAAAAACCTTACTCTCTTGGATTTAATAAACCTTATCCCTGAAAAAAAGATATTAAATATTCTTCGATGCTTATTAAATTTTCTTCAATTCTGTATAATCCTGTATCATCTTCAATTTGGCAGCCGCACAGCAGCTGTTTGCTCACTGTCTTTTGATTAATTCTCTTACTGTTCCAGAGTGCAATATACCTAGTTTGTTTAGAGAAAGGGAATATGTTTCATATTTTAAAATCCCTTTTACTGCAGTTACTGCATCTTTGCAGATTTAATTAGGTCTCAGTCCCTTCCAAATCATGTAAGTCAAAGGTCCCATCTTACTTGTCCCTGAGGCATCATTACAAAAAGTCCCCAGATGGAGTCTCGTTTCTAACTGATGACTTTACCATATAGGGGCTAATTACTTCTAATCTTACACATTGATGAGACTGTATTTTATGTCTCTGAGCCACTGAAACTGTAACTGCCAAATTATCCTCTACTGTAATACGCGGGTTATTTCTCCATTAAATGGACTGGCTTCACAAATGATAATCCCTTCCTGCCAGGCTCTTGCATTTTAAACCGTAATTATTTCTGGCACATGGTTCCATCCGATGAGCCCTTGTTAATCCACATTATGATCTCGGATAAGCTGCTAGTGCCTGGCTTATTTAAACCAGGAAAGGGTGAGCAGAGCAAAGCAGGGGAGCTGGGAGCCCATGTCCCAGGGATGCTTGGGGACTGCTCTCTGGGGCTGCAGCAGGCTGGATGGATTCCACTTAGCCCTACCTTGAACCACCAGCTTTTACTCTTTATGAGCAATAACCTCCATCAGCTCTTTAAAAGAAATGACTCAACACTTTCACCTTCTGGGGGGGGGGGGGGGGGGGGGACCAAAGTTATTTGGAATTAATAAATGAAGGGAGTGGTGGGGACCGTAAATAGGGACAAATTGCTTTCTGTCACCCCCCTTAAGCACCAGGGGGGAAAA
>JAAGNO010031027.1:0-53910 GCA_033439905.1 Ceryle rudis
CTTTTTTCTTTTTTTTTTGTTTTGTTTTGTTTTGTTTTCCTGTATTATGTACTAAGGCTTTCCTGGTGCAAGGGCATGCTAATGATATGTCTTACCCCAAAAATAGATTTCAGAACACATCTAGACTAATTAAAATTGGTGAGCTAATCAAGCTGAATAAAAATGCATAAACATCACCAATGAAAGAATGAAGATGAATTCACCAAGAAATTGTCCTGTTGTAATGAATCAAATTACTTTAAGCATCTATTAAAATCTATAAACAGATTTTTACTGTAATTTTATTTTTTTTTAACAGAGAAGGAAACTGACAATGATAGGGTAAGTTTACAAATGGGCAAGGTATAAAAGCCGAGGCTTACATGAGCCGCTGAGTTGGCCAAACAGCTCACTGCCTCTGAAAATGAGAGGCCTCACCACCCTTCCCTCCTGCTTTGCTTCCATCACATTGCCCTGTCCCTTCCATGGAGGTTGCTGTGATACCCAGGAGACCTTTCCCTTGGCAGGACCCAGGTCCTGACATTTTCCTCTTTGTACAGGCAGCCTTTTGTATCAGTTGAGGATGAGACTGTCACAGTGATGGTGGTGGTCAGATGAGCTCCAGAGCTCATCTGGCAGTTAGCTGTAAGAGTGCAGCTCTAAAGTGAGGAAAAGAAATAAAGAAATAAACTGTCTGACAAAATTGGTTCTCCTTTGGAGTCAGGCATTGATGTATAATTTGAACGTGAAAAGAAACAAATAGGAAACTGATCCATATTTTAAAGTATTAATTCTCTTTTACCCAGACTAGGTGTTCTGCAAGATGCTATCTGTTTCTTTGGGGTGTCTGATTTTTAAGTGAAGATGTAAAAGTCTTATGTGTAAAAAGCTGACTTTAAAGGAGCTGATGGGGAAGCTGATAGAGCTATAGCCCTGCAGACATTAGAGGCAGTTGTGAAACCCATTTTAAGAGCTAGATAAATGCTTAGGGGATATCCAGCTTTCCATTTTATCTTTATAGGAAATCACTATTTTAAAGAGACTTACTTCTTTCATTGCAGCTGGCCTGTGTGGGCTGTAGCACACCTCTGATTAGATCAACTGTATGGAAAGAGAACTGCTATCCCTTTACCCAGCAGGGCTGTGGTTACTGACTATACCCACTGCTGCAGTAGAGAGAAGGGATTAAAGCCATGTGAAACACAGCTTTTCATCTATTTTCCTCAGTTTGTTTCTCATCTGTTTTTCCTAAAGGAAAAAAAAAAAAAAAAGAGTAAATAGAAAAAAACATGATTTGAATCAAACTAAAGTCAGTAACTTCTTCTGAAGCTTGACTTGTAGAGGTCTTGCACAAAGAAACAAGGACTAACAGCTTTGACTTGTATTTTTTGTTATATATACATTTGTTCTACCATGCTGCTGTAGGATTTCAGTAAATAGGTTTTTTTTGTTTAAGGTATAGACTGTAATTCAGGCAAGGTTGGTTCCTTTTGGGGGGAGAAGTAAAATTTTGTTTCTCTCCTGTACAACTCTTTCACTGTTTGAGAGTTCTTATGCACACAGCCAAATTAGATGCAAACCTAACTTCAGGTGAAAGAATTTGTGTGTTTATGCACACAGTACAAAGGGTGAATGTAAAATGCTGAATTACTGCTCAAAAATTGTCCTTAAAAAGAGGAATTAAATGATACAACTTACATGGTTATTTTTAATTTTAATAATCTTTTACAAATTTCAGAAAATCTTACTTAAGAGTAAGAAAATCCAGGTGGAGCTGGATTTTTATTCTAGAAAGGTCCTGGGTTCTTACTGCTCCAGTATTTAATTATGTGTATATTTTCCTCAGTCTGTTAAAGTGTGTCTGTGTCAATATAGTATTTGGTCTGTTTTATAAAAATTTAAACCAAATTCTCTTACCAGAAGCTGACATCAATCATGCCCTGTCCTACCCCTCCCCCCCATAACCTTTAATGCTAAACACTGTTCCAAAAGGAAAATTTATTAGATCACCTATTTAGATTCTCTGACATCATTCTGTCATGGCAATGAAGTGATTTACATGGAAAAATATATTACCTCTGCTTTTAGACAAAATGAGTTTATCATGATTAATGGCTTTACTGCAAGTATGAGAGAAACTGGAAATGGCTCACCTTTTTAAAGTGAAACATGACCTATGCTCAGTTTTCCTCCTTATTTTCTTCACCTATTGTAAAATGGTTTTCAGTAAATTAAAATGCACAAATTATGTCTTGTAACTGAAGTAAGCTATAAATGCAACGTATCCATGGTAACATCACCACATAACGGGAACTAGAGACAAAAGGGGAGAAAGCAATTAGCTTGAAGCACAGATTCTAAACTATGGGGGGGGTCCCAGATCACGTATTCCAGGAGTAGTTGTAGTCATTGAGGGAGCTTGATGTTTAGTTTGGGGAAGAGCAGGCTAAAGGGTGATCACCTCCCTCCTGGTCAGCATTTCTATGATTCTATGATACTGCTGACTTTGGGCAGAGGACTTAGTATACAGAATGGTAATATGAATGGCAAAATAGTATTTTAACAAGAAAGCAAAGAGTAAATTGTCTGTTCTGATAGATGCCTTAAAATGACATACAAAACATTTCCTTCAGCTTCATACAGAGCTGTCTTTTTCTTTAGATGTTGTATAAATAACAAGTAATACACAAAGGCCTAAACTGAGAAGATGGTGCTGAGTAAGAACTCTGAAATATTCATTTTCTTTACAGATGCTAACTGAACTAAACCCCAAAAGCCATGAAGGAAAATACTGTTCAACTATGGAAATACTTAAATTTGGGAGAAATGTGAATAGTGGCATTGCTTATGGAACATATTCCATCTGATAAAAAGAAGGCAAAGGTTGAGGTGAACACTTCTGGCAATTTAATCTGTATGGAAATTTCGCATCAGTCACAGGGTGTAATACTTGGGAATGAATAGAGAGTAATTTCTGTACAACAGATCAAGCAAACTTTGCTGTGGGACTCCAGATCCTGACCCGTAGGACACTTAATTGCAGCCTGTGATGACTGCTGGGGAACTGAGTGTGGTTCTGTTGCCTCAGTGGAGCTTTGATGCATAGAAGGTCAGTCTGTTGAAATGTGGAAAATGAACTAACAGGGGAAAATGAAAACCGGATTAATTTACAGTCATAGTTTGTCCTTAGTGACATTGACTGGACAACTGTCTTTGAGGGCACACTTGGCAATGGAAAATCACTTGCTCCTGGATTCTGTGCCTGAAAACACATTTGCGAGTAGAAGCAAAAGTGTATTTAAAAGTAGTACTTAAAATACACTTAACAAAAATCAAACTAGCATTTGCAGGAAGATAGCAATATCACAACAAGCATTTTAACTATGTTGGTTTTATTCAGATGATTAATCCATGTCTTGCATTAGGCATACATTGAACTTTATCATTCTACTGCAGTTCTCTATATGCAATCTTGAAATTTCAGCACTACCCTTCCTTGATTTCTGATAGCAGTACAGGCTCTTGAAAGCTCCTTAAGATAGAACCATCTTTCCTCAATTACGCTGTTGTTTATCAGAAGCCATGTATCGTTGTTCTTCTATTCTTTGTTTAAACGGCTTGGCTTCTTCTCTGATACAGGGTATTGATGTTCAGTTCCCTGCTGTGTCATTTTTCATCTGGCTATTTGTTTTCTAACATGAATGATTTCCTTGGAGGAACAGCTAGAAAAGAGTGGAAGGAGGTTTACCACATCAGTAGGCAGCAGATACAACAGGATATTTTGTTTTCTGGAGTACCTCTGCTTCAGTCACCATTTGCTGTCATCAACAGCAATTGTTAGTGACTGAGTGTATATTTGTAGTGTGTTTTGTTTTGTTTTAATTAAAATGAAATCTGTATTGAGCTAAATCATCACTTGGATGTAATTTCCACCTGGCCTTCCCTGTTGTGTCTTATGGATCAGGTGGTCTCTATTAGACCCTTGACATTGCTAATGTTTAAAGCCTCCCAGGGAGCTATATGTCAGCATTTGTTTCAGTGTCTGTGTGACCTGCCTGTACACTCTCTTGCCTTTAGTGACCATGAGGCAGACAGAAGATGAGTTGAATTAAATCTGGAAGAAATTTTTATACCCTTGTTTGGGACTTATGTAATGCTCTGGGACTTCTCCAGAATCCCACATGCTATGGCAAAATTCATCTAGCCAGATGGTCACATCATTCTCTTGTGACTGCTGCTAAGCTGGAGGCCCGCCCCTGTTAATTCTGTGTATCACACCAAATTTCACTGGTTGAAAATGCCTCAATGGGAGTTGAGAGGAGGGGACATATCAGCAGGCATATAATTTCCTTTCTAGCAATCCTGCTGTTGGCTATTAGTTTTTGATCTGCGACGTCACCTCTGTCTCCTCTTGAATCATTTCCACAGTACAGTGCCAGCAAACATTTGCAAGGTTTTCAGGAGAGCCTGAACTGTAGCTATAGCCAGCACAGAAGCTGGGACTCACGTTCCACAGGACTGTTCCCAGCCAGCGTGCGCTGGGATCTGGTACCTTGGCTTCCCTCATGTGAGGATGGCAGTGCTTGGCTAGGCTGCTTGTATGTAGGTAATGATGATGGCCTTGCTATAATCCTAAATTAACCACGCTGGTACTCCTTGTGCAGTGTTAACTTTGTGCAGTGCTGGAAGAGTTGCTGTCACATTCTAGGCTTAGTACTTAATGCTGCACTGGGGTTCTACTAAGCCTGCAGTACAGATGTGTGGCATCCAGCTCATTGCCACCTTCTTACAAGCAGCTTAATGTAATTGTATCAGTAAGTTTATTGTTTGAAACCTGTGGTAATAATAAAGGGATTTGGACTGACAAAGTTCTGGAAGTTTGCACTGATGTTGTTATTGCTATTTTAAGTATGGGCAAAGTCTTTCTGTCTGGAAACTTACAAGTTTCAAGGTGGAAAAATAGGACTTCTGGAGACATCCAGGACATTGTTTAGGAGTAGGTTTCAAGACATTTTCTGTTGGTATTCCTTTTCTGGATTGCATACTTGTTTAAACACCTGAAAGAAAGTAGAAAATATGGAGAAGCCCCACATACTGCTTTTCCCATTTGCTCTTCTGGAAAATGAGAAAATAATGAAGCAAGAGAGACAGACTTTAATGATGGCAAATAGTTGGGGGTTTTTTGTTTGTTTGTTTGTTTGTTTTCAGATTAGTTTGCTTTGATTTTATGGTTGGAAGTGGTGGTTTGGTTTTTTTTTAAGATGTGTTCCTATGTTTGCTGTTGAGGTACTGGAATGTGGTTTCTTTCTACCTATACGGCTTTATACAAAGAATTTATGAACTACTGAAGGCTTCACGTATGTCTGTGCATGTGGGTCGCAAGGTGAGGAAGACAACATGAATGGAGGTGCAGGACAAATAAATAATAATAAAAAAAAATGCAATAAGTGGTTCAGCTGGAAGCATGGAACACAACCGTGACAACAGGAAGGTGTCTGCAGGTTTTCACATGCTTTGAGATACAGTATGTTTGCGAAGCACGTTCCTCATGTAAACCCATGTCTGACTCATTGCTCCAGCAACCCTAGTAGATCAGCCTGCTTGTTATTTTTGCAAATACACATTTGTATTTGGCTTAATTTTGGGCATTACTCTCAAGGTTTAACCACTTCTGTGGTGTGCAGATCTCAGCACAGCTACCTCATTTCTAAATGTCTTTGAGGGGGACAGTAGCATGCCTTTTCTTACTCTCAGGAGCTTTTCTTAAGGCTTTGCTTGCACTATTTCCCACGATTAACTCAGCTGTCTTCCTATCAGAAGCAGGGCTGCTAGATGCCTTGCGTGGTCTCTGACTGATAAAGAACCTACTTCTTTCCCCTCTGAACTTTAAACAAGCTTAAAACCAAAACTTGTTATCTGAGTGACAGAAATGTTACTAACTCCAGCATTAATATTATCTAGACCTTTGAGGATGATCATAGAATATGAAGTTGGAAGGGACCTCAAGGATCATCTGGCCCAACCTTTCTGGGCAAAAGCATGGTCTAGACAAGATGGCCCAGAAGCCATGATATTGTATTATTAAATGATACAGATATTTATAGGCACTCTTAATGTAAAGGACAAGTAGTACTAATACGGTTGGAGAACTAAGTGGACCAGGTTATCACTCTGCAAGAGCCAAAAGTTGCTTCTGAGGCAAGAAGCATAGAAAAGAACAGATGACAGGTCACAATATGCAGAACTCTGTATATCAAGATGGAGCCTTGTGGTTTGAGCCTTTATTAGGAACAGGGGCAGTGGTGAGAATATTTTAGAGCTCTACCATAGTAATTCACTGCATATATTTTTGTTGCATGTAGTGATGGATAAATTTGGTTGGAGATGAATCCCCTTGCATTCTAGCTGGTCCTCAAAGATTAGAGGCGCTAGGGGCAGCTGTACTTCTATCTTAACAGATAGTCCAATATTGCTGTGACTACCGGCCCAACATCAGCTGTACAACAGCCTGTCTGCTGGAGGTCTGGCCACCTTCAAAGAAGCAGTCAGGTGCACAACTAGCACAGTTTATGCATATGCAACAATAAAGCTGAGAAAACTTTCTAAGACAAGTAACTGCCAGACCTGATGCATTTATACATTTATAAATATAGATGTTATATATATACATGATAAAAAAAACCAACTGAGAACGTATATCTGATATAGATTCTGTACCTTATATCTGTTCCTTGCGGCAAGATAAACGTAAACCTGTGTCTCCTTTCCATTGAAAAATGCTTCTAATTTCTGTTTTCTAACTACAGACTGTTGACAGCCCAGGGAAGTGAGTCCATGTTATGGTGACTGGCTTCTGGAGAAACAAATAAGGAAACAAGAACTGAACACTTAAACCACACTAATACAAAAGTAGCATACAGAAGAAAGAAGACACTCCTGAGGAACTCCTACTAAAAACCTAAGCCTTCTCCTTCACAGGGATCAAAGTACCATAGTATAGTCCTGGCTTAAATGTACATCAGCTGGATTTGTGTTCAGATATTTACAGGTAAACAAGATAAATTAATAATATGGTTATTTTCTTATCAAGTTGTTTGCCTCAGGATGTAAAATAGAACATGTGTGTATGTAACACCAGAAATATTTTGGGGAAGCCCAAAGCCCACTAATAAACAGCCTATGGATAGGATTACATAGTTGCATGGGAAAAAAAAAAAACAGATTGTTTTGGTTTTATGTTTTCTTAACAATGTGATTACTGCCAGAAACTGAATGCCCTATTTGATACAGCAAGCAGAGACTAAAGCCATAAGTAGTGTAATACATTTATTTCCTATACTCTGTAGGGGAACTTTCCTTTTTTAAAAATAAGGAATAGAAGCTTTACTGCTGCTTAATGGATCATCATCCAAACACAGTACTGATGACAGACCCACACTGCAGCTCCATTAGAAGTGATCAGTAGTCCAGTGCCTTACGTTTGTTCACACGATTTTACCTGCTGCAAGGGAGTCTCCTCAGCTGGCAAGCAGGTGTGCACAATCTCTACCTTGAATTAATGTCAAAGATTTAGAGAAGAAAAACCATAACAAAGCCCATTAACAATGCCAGACAGGCTGCTGTAGACCCGGTCAATCCACAGTCACAGATACTTTGTTCTTCTAGTACCTAAACATCTAATCTGTAACTACTGGAGTGAAACTCGAAAGTTGTTTATGGGGTTCTGATGTTTAAATCATCTTGGTTTTTTTTCTAGATTGTCATCTTTGTTTTTCCTGTATAGCAGTGGTAGGATTACAGAGGAGCATTAATCCATCCATTTATGCACACCTTTTACCCAAAGGAAGTTAACAGAGGAAGCCACTAAATCTTGCAAAGGTATCAATTCATGCCTGTATACAAAGAGTATGGTGTCCACAATTGCAAAGCAGAACAGTTGTTTATGCACCGCAATCAGTGTAACAAGTGATTTGCTCTCATGGAGCACAAGGTCTCATAGATAGGTCTTCAGTAGATAGTGTAGACTGAATCAGCCAGAAAAACTTGGCATTATTGTCTGTGAAACATCACAAAAGGTTATTGACTTACTGTGTGGTGCACTCTCCCTTCGGCAGAGTGGCTGCAGCAACTCCAGTGGCTGGTAACATCCCACTCTACATGGCATCATGACAGCAGCAGATCTTGGGCGAAAGGCAGGACCAAATCCACAGAATAAAATTCCATAATGATCTAATTAGTAATTTGCTGCCCTTTGCGCTTTTGAAAATAATTTGCTGATTTTAAAAACATTTTCTACAAAACAGCATAACAAGGATGTTTTAAGAGGACTCCGGTGTGGTTGTTAGAAACTGTGATCTATCTATACAGGTTCTATTCAGTTTGATAAAATGGTAAAAGATGAGGGGAATGTGTTTAAAAAAAAAATACTAAGTTGCCTATGCACTGCATAAGCTATGTTGTGATTCTATTGCTTCTCCTGATTCTATTGATTCTTGTATGTTACACCTAAAAACCTGAAAATACGCATTTTTTATCTGTTGCCAAGCTCACAGTTTATTTACTAGACTGTAACATAGTTGCAACTTATTAAGGCTTGAATCTCTGCATTAATTTGGCACAATACCATTCTAGGTCAGGTTAGAGAAAAAAATGGTAATTGGTATGTAGATACAAATTAGAGTTTAATATCCCATGCAGCTGTTTACAACTGCTTAATTAAGCAGCAGTGGCTTCACATTAGCATTGCTATATGATAAATACACACTAGAGAAAAAGGTACAGCCATGTTAGCCACCCTCCTAATGTCAAATCAATTCAAGTTAGGTACTGCTTATTTCAGAGTTGGTTTTTAATGGTAGAAAAAAAGAGTCTTCATGTGTAAGGAAGATCTTCAGCTCTCGATACATTCTGGTTTTGATACAAGTGCCAAGATTTTATAAAAAGACTCTGTAGGCTACTCCTGTAGGCATATAGTTTAAGCACTAAATGAAGAGCTCTGATGGAAACCACTGACTTAAATATAGGTGGAAGTCAGTGGATAATTTTGCTTTTGGAGCCCTTACAAGAATATCACAGACATTTTGTACAGTAATAGAAGGGACGTAAATACCCATCTAGAAAAATGTGGTGCTGTTTTAACACTGATCAAGTTTTAACACCTGGGCTACGTGGCAAAAACTCTGTTTTGTGTATTTACTAGCAGCTCTGGCACAGAGCTTCTTGTTTTGATTTATGATTAAGGATCCCCTGAAGTAATGCAGACGTGCCTAAGTTGGTAAGTTGAGCGGTATGTACCATCGGGACAGGCCCTGGATTAACACAACATATCGGTGTAACAGAAAAATTGTAAAATTGTACTTTGGTCAGAACTATCAAAGACTGTTGATCGCCAGCATAAGAACACAACCCCAGTTGGTGCCATTTTTAATGATTAGAAATAATACATCGTAAAACAAAAAGTGAAAAAAATCCAGCGTGATACTTATATAAACAAAGAACAAATAGAAAAAAAAAAGAAAACAAAAAAAGCTTTTTTTTTTTTTTTTTTTGCCTGGTATATAGTATTTATAATACAACAGATCATTAGTCTGAGGTAATACCAATAATGATGTTTTAATCCTTCAAGGACTGCTCAAAAATGAAGAACAGTGATAGTAATGCATGTTATGATAAAAGTGAAACAATTTATAAATCAAGCAATTCTCTTACCCTTTTTAGATAGTGATCTCTGGTCACAAGTATAAAAGCGGAAGTACGTCTATACAGTAGGAGCTATGGAACATTAGAGCCCTGCTTGGCACATCATTAGCCCCTGTCACTACTTAAGATTACAGCTGATCATGTAAAAATCAGACATTTCAACAGACAAAAGACTTTGTTCCAGAACAGCCCTTAAGAAATTTAGAATACTGTTATGTTTGCATAATATAGCCAAACAAAAGATGAATTCAGAAGCCCAAATTTTGGCATGAGTTAAAACCATGTTCATTTATTTTATCTGCATTTTAGAATTAGTAAGCATAAAATTAAACATGTTGACTGTAATGAATTCAGTCATACAAGTGCAAGTCTTCAGCTAGAACGTATTTTATGGCAGTTTATTTAAAAAATGTACCAGTAAATCATAAAAGAGGGATCATGTCCATTTAACGTTTATTGAAGTATACAGGAGGTTTTCTTTAGAATCGAATATGAGCATGAATATATGGCCAAACGTAAAATTTATCAAATTCAGTGAAAATTTTCTGACTTTAAATAGTAGCTGTAAGAATGACCAATATATATTCTTTGTTACAACCGCCCTCACTCTACAAGTAAAAAAAAAAAAAAAACCCAACAAAAAAAACATTCAGTAAACATTCTTTCCTAAGGTAGTTTCCCTTATATAGCAGTGATTTATCCATTTCTTGTATACATAACTTTTTAAACATACCAATCAGTGGTTCTCACAATTGAAAAATAAAAGCACAAAAAAGTTTACACTCTTGTACAGGTAAATAAAAGATCATCTTGAATTAAACTGTATATCCTTAAGGGCATAGTATAGTTTCAATTTCATTACCTATTACATAATTAGCTTCTTACATACAAATATTGACATATTTGGCTTGTGCTTCAAAGCCTTTGTGTCTAGAAAGTCCATGTCAATGCAACTCATAACTTGAAATCAGTGGGTATATCTTTACTGCTGCTGGGCTTAACCTGTTCGTGCAGCATAGTCTCTTCTGAACTTGCTGTGGCACTGCACTTGTCTGTGGAGTCATCCATGTCTGGATCCAGTCCTTCAGGACAGGGAAGTTTTAGAAGTTCTTCCCGCAGCTGAGCTGTATGACGCTGCATATACAAAAAGAAGTCAGCACGGAAGACCACAGTTAAAACAGTACTTTTTACAATGTTAGACAACGTAAGGCCATAAAAAAAGGAATAAGCAGAAAAGGTGTAGATGGACTGTTTCAATGACTGGATAAAATTTTCCCCTATATTTAAGGATTGGTACTTTCCTTGTAGTGACGGAATAATTAGCAAGTGCTGCTAGGGACTAATTAAATGCAGTAAACAGAACTGCAGCAGACAAGTGCATCAATATAAATGCCACGCTATTTGTCTGGCAGTTGAGTCGTATCTTGTGTTCTGTGATCACAGCAGAAACTGGATTGGACTACGTAGGTCACACAGTCAAAATGTAAATTTATAAAGGCTTCATGATGCTATCTATTGTAGAGACAGATACACAGAGATTTATATATTGGTCATGGTAACTAATAGTGATTTCATTTTGACAACCAGTCACACTGAAAGAGTGCAAGTCTAGCAATAGGAAAAAAAAGAAGCCTTTAAATTTGTATTTATTTTCCTCTTCAGGGGAAATAAGAAAAAGTTCTGTTGTCCATGTGGACACAAAATACACAAGTGACAGTACTAGGCTAGGAAGGAAACACAGTGGTTAATACTGCTGACAGAAACTAACATAGTGTAAAACTAATTGTAATGGGCCACAGTTTAATAACTGTGCTTGTCTATTCAAAAGCTTGTTTTCAGGCAAGGAAATGGGTGTAATACAATACACCTCCACTCACCCTTAGAGAGGACAAAATTAACACTCTATATCTTACGTAAATATTTATAGAAAAATAAGTAGGCCAGCTGCTAAAAGAGAATCTATCTTGTAGAGAAAAATACTGAGAAAGTGGAGTGCAGTTACACTTTATCTCTTGACATCTGGGAAACTTAGGTTTATTTACCTGCTTTAAAGTTGCTGGGGTTTTCTATTATTGTTACGAAAATCAGCTGCTGAGAAATTTCATTGCCATTTGTCATCTTTGGATTAAAGAACTTAAAATTACAAAAGCAAGTCTCACCTTCAGAGCTGCTGCATGATGGGACATAGTCCTGCCTACCCGTTTGTCACTGCTGTACTGCTGTATGTCTGCTATCCACTCCTCACACTGAGCCATGATCTCCACACTTTTCAAGTAAAAATGTTTGTGGATGACCTACAAGAAAACATCCCGAATGAAAGAACAGTGTTCACTGTTTTCTAAGAGCCATATACTTCAACAATACAAAATTTGCAAGACCCCTGCAAGTCTAACTGGATATAAGAAAAAACAAAAATCAGTATGAGGATAATTAAGCATTGAACCAGGGTGCAAATAAACTGGAATTTCTGTCCTTGGAGGTTCCCAAGACCCAAATGGAAAGACCCCTGAGGAAGCTGGTCTGAATTTGGTTTTAAGGAGGTGGTTGGCCTGGATGTCTCTTCCAGTCTGTATGAATCTATGATTTACATGCAGTGCCTGCCATTTCAGCATTTGCTTGTGTTACCTGGGCAAAGGGTAAATGTGTGCCAGAAATATAGTATCGCACCAGGGAAAAGAAAAAGTGATAGTAAAATCTTGGACACATTCTTCAGTTCAAAGATAATCTTATTATGCAGGCACTAAGTAGGGACGTTCATGTTTGTGTAGGGACAGGGTCACACAGATACAATATTAAGGCTTTTACTGTTGCTTTCACAGTCCTATTTTATTAAAAAAGCATAGGCAGGAAGTATAAGCACCGTGTCTTCTCCTGTCACTAACCACTTGCTGCCTGAACAGAAAAACAAGCAGAAACACTATCAACGGTACGAGCACAGGAACATAACACGCTTCTGCATAGAGAGGGATCATACCACCTGCTATAGAAGAGGTACAACCCCAGTGACATGCCCTAGGCAGAGGCAGCACCTCTGGGGACTCTAGAATTCCCAGGCAATAATAGTTGAGCTGCCCACAGTTTGGGTGGGAACCAGTGTTTGATAACACAGCAGTCTGGGGATTCCTGTACAGATTTGAGTTAAAAAACCCCTGACCAATGAAACCTCAGACAAAATCGTTAAACTACTTGGCACTGGCTTGTCTCAAGCAGTTTTCTAAAATTCTGCCTGGTGATAAGAAAAATCACAGAAATTTTCTTAAGCACACAGACTTCTTGGCAGTACTGCAGCATAATTGACAAAATCATCCTTTTCCCCTAGAGGTTAGAGAATATAGCTATCTGTCTAAAGAAAAACTGCATATTGAAAGCATAATTGACTTCAGTTCTGGATGTATTCCTTATATCTGTAATGGAGCTTGGAAGAACTCCCAAAGGCTGGTGGTTTAGATCTCGAGTCTACCTGTCATTTAAGACACTGAAGGGAAGACAGCTCAGATTTGTGAAGACAAAAAGGATCTTAGGAGGTGAAGGGTGCACATTCTTTCATAGACCTCAGATTTCAGGATGCATTTGCATTTATGTTACTGAATGATCGCTGTTGCTAAGGTTCCTAACACATGCCTAGAAAAAAACCTAGAGGTTTTAACAAGAAGCAAGTCTCTCAGAGAAGTGCTCAGATAATCTGTACAAGAGATGCATTTCCATCTGAGGCCGCAGACAGAGTGTAACATTCTTCCAAAATCAGAGAAAAACGTCATGCTTTCCAGGGCGTAATTTCCATTTTTTGATATGCAAATAAAGATCCATGCCAGTTTACATAATGATAGGAATATTTATTTAGAGAAGTAGAGAGTAGTTCTCTAGTAGTTCTCATGTTGCACAAGTTAATAAGGCACTAGGTAGGACCCCAAACTGAAGTTAGTACAATTGTGCTTTCAATAGAAAAGCAAGCTATCTTAGCCTCAAACTTCTCCTTGCAGAAGCAGCCTATTAAAGCTTCAAATTTCCTATTAGAATCTTGAGGATTTCATTAGTCTGTCCTCAAGACCTCAACACAGGGAAAAAATAGAAAACTCTATCTTGGGAAATGAGGAAAGCTGCAGTTACCCAGACAAAAACAAAATGATTTGTATGCAAAGCTTGTAAGTGTTGGCCAGTTCTCTTCTGTGCAGCAAAACCCTTGTCCATTCACATGTAACAGGAGTTTCAGATGTTCAAGATACCTCTGCAAACAGCTATCTACTTCTTAACGCTACTTTTCATTTACATATGTGTGTGTAGCTTAGATTAACTCGGTCCCAGCTACACACCACATTTAGAATGGTTGTGTTGTTTTCAACATCTGCCCTTTGGTAAGGTCCCTTAATTCACATGTTCTCGGGGAATGATTGGTTTTCCACTGAAACACCACCACCTGGATACACCTTATTACTTCACCTTCCTGATGAGGGGCAGGATGTCAGCTGACGGGCTGCTTTTGTCATACAAGTAGTAAAAAAGATGAGGTGCAGAATAAGCACAGTATTGGGGAGATTGTTTTCAAAAGTGCAGTAACAGCTACTGGGATTCATTTGCCAAGTACTGTAATACTGCATATCCTTTATTTCTGTATATGTGAAAAGAAAGATGAAGCATTACTGTCAGGGAGCCCACTACCTTCCAGTGTCTTAAAGTAATTGAAATTTACTGTAATTATAGAACTGTTCTTGCAGAAGTGAAATTGTTACATTTATTTAGAAAAAAAAAGGACCTACTACCAGAGGTTACTTGATTATATGTCATAATATTATCTTTATTATGGCCTTCAACTTACCGAGTAAAACATTCAAGAGGTGATTTAGACCAATCACCATGTTTTTCTCCATTAATTCAAGACACTAGAGTACATTGCACATCCTATTCCACCTGCATTATTTAACTCCTGTCATGCAGGTGAAGTGTCTGTGCTTTCTTATTCCACCAGACACAGTAATTTTAATGGAAAAAAGGGTTTGCATTCCAAAGGATGTTTTTATGGACAGCAAGGAAGGGATGAGAGACTATCCTCTCACTCAGATGCCACATTTACGTTAGCTATGTACATAACCCTAAAATAATGATGCTTTTTACTATGCAGCATTTTACTATGCAGATAATGAAAAGTGATGCTACAAGATGGTTCCACACCTCAATTTAGAAATGGCAAGTTTTAGTATTTCAGAGTAAAATGTATATTTCTCCAAGTACTTGCTGGTAGTACTGTGAGATCACTCATGTTTGACAAACCATTTTGCATTAACATTCATACAGATTCTCTTACTCGGTGTATCTTCAACTCTTCTTTGCTTGAACCCTTTGCCATATATTTTCAAGTTCCTGAGATCTAATTGACCTACTTTGAGAAGAGAGTTGACAGACGCTGATAGAAGTCCCTAACAACTAAATTATTCCATGATGCTGTGGGTGAGTTAGTCTATTTTCAGAAATATAAACAATTTGATTTCTTTCAAATACATTTTTAAGCTAGTATGAATGCATGAATGCTACTATTATGTTTCAGCAGACAGTTGTTTTCAAAGGCACAGATGTTTAGCTTAGTACAGATGCTTTGTGGATCCTTCCAGAAATAATATTCAGGCTGATATTTGTTTTCAAGTATTTTTCCAATTTGCATTGTTTTGGTGTATCCAATGTGCTTCCTAATACTGCCTTCAAATTCATGTTTCTTGGAAAGATACTTCCTGTTGTCAGTTGTGCTGACTAACAAACAATTACACATATTTACATATTACATGTACAAATATACACATAAACAATTATACAATTATGCATAAGGTACCGCCTTCTAAAAGGTACCCGAAGAACGAGCCAAGCTGTATGAACCATGTTTTATCAAACTGTGCACCCAGCTTCCCTACAGGTCAGTCCTGATTTGTGTGCTTTCCCCTTTCCTAGGAAAGGATCTGTGAAGTCAGGTGCATCCTTATTCACCTCAGTCTCTAGGGCCAGTAGCCCCAGGGAATAAAGGAGGCTAAAATGGACATCTTGTGCATATCACTTCTAAATATTTGCAGTATTCTTAATATTCAAACACGATAAATAAATAAAACAGGGTATTTACTGTGTTTCACAAAACCTACCTCCTTAAAACATGGCGATGGATTTCTGATTTGTTCAAGCATTGCCCACTTGACTGTTGCCTGACGTATATTTCCATCGTATTCTCTGGAGCTCTGGGTACCACTGGGAGTACCTCTTGATCGTTCATAACCTGGTTCATTAAAATATGGTTCTGCTACCAGTATTAGGGATTGGACAGACACTAACACCTGTCAAAAGAAGAAACCAATATTAAAATCATGCCATCCACTTGTTTTTATAAATGTACACAGTTGTGCCTACCTTATGCAAAAGCACTTCTATGGCAAAGTATTGTTATTTGTAATACAGGCTATGTGGAAGTAGGGAATGTCAATGCTTTCAAACCAAAACTGTTACTATACATAAAAAACAAGCCCTATGACTGTGAAAATTACAAATAAGTTGAAAATCAACAAAAATACAAATAAAGGAACATGTTTAAAGAAAGAGATGTCTGATTGCACTCTCTTGGGAAAGAAAATGTATTTATCTGTCAAGATGTCTGTCAAAAATTCTTGAACTTTTCCTGTGGCTAAGCTTACTAATTCTTCTAACTCTGAACTCAGTGGAAAAGGAGCAAGGGGGTGAAATGCAAACCTCTGAAGTTAATCCTTGTTATATAGGTAGAAGGACATAAGTGACTTTTAACAAAAAATTAAAACAAAGGACAGGTTTTTTTTATGTACTTAGGACCAAGTCTAGAAAGAATTTTATGGATTACAATTATGTGACACAAACCTAGTTCCGGAGCTGAAAAGTAAAACCAAAAAAGGTGACTCTGATATTTCCTCAAATATTGTAAAACTGCGACGTTACATGCTGAAGAATGGCATTTCCAGCACCTGCCATACCTGGGTGCAAGACATCCACTGTGGGATACTAATAATGTTCAGGCAGCTGTTTCTGGAACTGACTCTCCTCCCAGCCTAGATACAATTTAAAGCTTGGAGCCATCCTGTAATTTACCAGCCCAGTTTGTGAACTTGTTTATGGAAGACAACAGTCCTACTTTTCCTTGGAACATGCTGAACACACAACTTAACATCAGATAGGTGCTATGCCAGTGACAATTCAAGACTTTGGTTCTTTCACAGGGCAGTGTTCCAGCAGCTAGGTAGTTGTGCCCTGTGTGTAGGTGTAGCATTCTCTCACGAGTTTCTCATGTAGCAATGCCTGCACAAAGGCACTCCAGCCTTCCATGCTCTCTACAACATGACCTCCCTCCACAGATAAAATGCCAAACCAGTAACTTGCATCACAGCAGCAGCCCAAGAAACAGTTGAATGATCCCAATTAAAGTCAGTCTCACCATCGCCTCACAGAAACACACCTTATTCCTCTTGGTGTCAGGACACTCCCTGGTTGTACTTGGGTAGATGCTGTGCTTTAGCTATAGCACAGAAAGGCACCCTAGAGCAGCTCTGTGTTTGCTCTGTTGGATAGGGCATGTCACTGTGCCATGGGAAACTGCCGTGAACTGGCATCCCCCGTTGGGCTGAGATGGAAAATTAAACAAGCTTTTCTGTTTCCCAGACAGGTGCTCCAGCTACGTGCTGTTACATGGCATCATGTGCCCCATCACACTGCCCCCCCTGCCTGCCACGCATTGAACTAGAAGCAGACATGGATATTCTGTGTTACACTTAGAAATTAAAATAATGATAAATGCATTAAAATATACAGAATAGGTCACAAATCAGGTCCCAGCAAGAAAATAGCCACGTAGAACACTAAAAAGGCAGAATTTTAATGCAAAAGTGCTAAGCCAAGGTAGAGACCTTCAGATCCAACACTTCAGGTACCTAAGGTGCTTGGTGATCTGTGGCCTTTACTTGTGTCTGGATGTAGTTAGGTTTTGCCTTTTTTAATTGTATATTTTAGATAGATAGACAGATAGATAAAAAAAAAGCTATGGTTGATCGATTTGATACTACAAAGCATTTTTGGCCTTAATAACCAGTTATTACTTTGAACTAGAATTACGATGAATGAGAAACTCTAAACTGATCTTCTTCCAGTTTCATTTTTGTTATAAAGTTAATTTTTGAAGTATTTTGGGTGGTCTGACAATAGTTTAATCTTTGAGCCAGAAAAAAACCCATATAGTGCTTAATTCTTTCCAAGCAATTTATTTAGTCTACAGCTGTTTTCCATTTAACAGCTACAAAGCATTTTTCTCCCAGTAGAAGGTGGGGGGGAAGGAGGGGGCACATTTCCTAACAGCTTTCTTACTACTGTCAAAGTGAAACACTGTAAGGACTTCAAAATTTGAAACTTAAATGCTGTATGACATTTCTAACAATCAAATCTAATAGTTTAATCTAACAAAAAGGACTTTATTGAAAATAAGACTTCATAATACTTGTACCTTTCTACACTGATTTTATAATTATAGTCCAAAAATTCAGTTCACCTCTTGATTAGGAAATTTTATCTTTGGAAAGCGACACTACCTAAGAAGCCACAACTTAGATCTCTAAATCATAACTGTCCCTTGAAGGGAGAGGGAACATCAGTATCTCCCAGGATGGAAATTCCACAATCTCTCTTGGACACCTGTCCTACTGTTTGATCACCCTCATAGTCAAGAAGTTCTTCCTAATATTTAATAAAAATTTCCCATGTCTCATGTCAATTGGTACTTGTCCCAGTGCTCTGCATCTTTTAAGAGGTGTCAGGCTTCATCATCTTTATCCTTTCCCCATTTAGGTACTGAATACAGCAGTAAGATCTCTTTGCTGCTGGTCCAGCCACTTTTTTACCCACTTACAATCCATGTCTCACCAATCTGGCTACAGAGGTAAGTAAGGGAGACTGCATCAGAGGTCTTGCTGAAGTCAAAGTAAGCTACATCCACTGCTCTCCCTTTGCGCAGAGCCAGTCACATCACTGTAGAAGGTGAGCAGGTTATTCAGGCTCTTGTTTGCCCCCAGTAAATCCACAGTGGCTCTTCTCGGTCACTTTCTTGTCTTTCATGCACCTGAAAATAGCTTCCAGGAGGATTTGCTCAAAAGTCTTCCCAAGAACTTGGGTGTTGCTAACCAGTCTGCAGCTCCCCCTATCTTCCTTGCCCATCTTGAAGCTGGGCATGAGATTTGCCAGGAAGCTCCCTCACTTGTTCTGACCTTTCGAAGATGTGAGCTTGTGGCTTTGCAGTGACATTGTCCAAGCTCCCTCAGCACCCCTGGATGCATTACACTTTGTTCCATGAATGTGTGGGTTCAATCACCTTGAACACTGTTCCCTCCATAATTCCTCGTTCTCACAGACATTCCTCCTGAGGGCTTGGGGACATGGGAAAGCAAACCTTACCCCAAAAGAGTGAGGCAGAGATGACCTCTGCCTTTTCTATGTCCTTATCAGTAGGTTCCCCGCCCCACTAAACAGCAGGAAAGCCTAAGGAAGATGTGGCCTTCTGCTGCCAGCACAGTACTAAGAAGCCCTTCTTGTTCCTCTTTATATCACTTGCTATTTTTAATACCAGCTGAGCTTCAGTTTTCCTAATTTCTCTCTGGAGTGCTTGGCCAATGTCTTCATTTCCTCCTTCCTCCTTCGGCCCATCTCCTCCTTCCACCTTTTGTATACTTTCTTCTTGCAGTTGAGCTTAGGAGGGAGTTCCTTGTTTAACCACGTTGGCTTTCTGCCAGTCTTGCTTGACTTTCACACGCTGCAATATATCATTCTTGAACTTTTAGGATACTAATCAACCAGCTCTCCAAGGCCAATTCCTCAACAAGGTGAAATCTTTTCTACTGAATCCCAGGGCTGTAATTCTATGTTGAAATAGAAACTGTACAGTCTTTCAGGATTTGGGACATAAAAGATACCTTGTGCTATGTAACAGATTATCCAAGGGAGGAATAAATTCAGAAAGCGCCACAGGAAAGAAGCCATTGCAGGCTTTAATTTTATTTCATGCATGTGCTTATTAGTGCACTTCTGTGGCATAAAGCTGAAAAGTATAAGGACTGTGTAATCCCACTCTAATTTAATACTAATTGTTCTTGAACATGGTATACCTACACTTCAACTTCCTTCAGCTTTATTCCTCTATTCAGCTTACTTGTAGACTTTGGAGGGGGACCTTTACAGTCTGCTCTAGAATACGTCACTTGCTCTCACTGTGTGGAGCCTGCTCTGTCTTCACCGTAAATAGCTTGTGATAGAACTCCAGGTGGTGATGCCATCTTTCAGTCTTTCTTTAAATAAAATATTTGAAATCATCCCAGCAAAGTCCAGGCGGAACAGGAACGAGCTGCACACATGAACAGCAACTCTTAAGACAGGACTGATAGAAATATTAGTTGCAAAGAGCACTCTGAAGAACTTGTCTACTTTACAGTGTTTCTTTCACAGTGTTCCAAGAAAATTTACTGGAATTATGTCTTAATTATGCTTATTTGAGGAAGAAAATTCTGGTTTAAATGCACTAGAAAAAAGAACGTTTAGAACTGAAAGACCACATCCTATTAAGTGACACCTACTGAAGAGAAAGAAGAAATGCTCACCTGCAAAAAACTTGATGTTTGGGGATTCCACTTTTCTTCTGGCCTCCCATGCCATGTGTTAAGTATGCTTAAACACACCTGAAAAGGTGACATTATTAATACTACAGATAAATATTATGATAAAATTGTTTTGGTTGGGCAGAGCAGAATGTTAGCATGAATTTTTTTTTTATATATAACTGAATTTTAAAGGACTTTGTTTTTTCCTGTGAAACTAATTTGAAATGAAAGCAGATAAAAGAAATGTGGATAAGCAAGAACAGCATGTTAATAAATGAACAAGGCAACTTTTCTTCAAGGTAAACCTATGGGTTCTAGTGGGTCCAAAAATAAATGAATCATGAATATTATCTGATTCTTTACTTCCCTCTTTACATACTGTTCTAGCACATCGTTGTGGTTTTTAAAGACAGTCATTCTGCATAAGCATGTGAAAGGTGGTTTCTGTCACACAGACTATCAAGGAACTCAAAATATTCCTTAACTTTTATGACTGATCTGGACATGAAAGGAGTCTATGGAGTTCTTGAACTGTATGACAAAATGGAATGAAGATAGGGAACACAGAGACAGAATAAACAGCAGAAATTTAGAGGTGAGTATTTGCCAAGACTTAATACTAGGCAGAGAAAAAAGGAGATGAAGTCTCCAGTATGAATTACATTCTCTGTCCATATTAAGAGAAAATGCCATGTCCAGTACTGGAAAGGAGCATTATAGCTTGTGAAAATAGGGAGCATGGGGAACCCATGAACAACAGTGGAATAAGGGAAAACCATTTGCTTATGGATTCAATGTTTACAGAAAAAGAGGAGAGCAGAAGGAGCGTCACAGTGCTACAGCCAAAGCTATTTTATGGGTCTGTGCTGCGGTACAGAAACACACATAACTGTCTCTGTAGCTCTGTAAAGAATTTCATGTGTGCTAATTTGTAACTCCCTGACATGCACTTGACTTTTTGGAGCCTTTAGAATGAGCCACAACATGCCAAAGAGAATGGGAGGAGGGAAAGGGGAAAGCTTGTTCCTTTTAACCTTTCGTATTACTTTCAAAAGCGTCACTATTTTTGAGAAAATTGTCATTAAGACCACATTTTAGAGTTACATTTTCTTTCATAAAGGATACTGAGGTTAAGGAAAGGCTTTATCTTCCCTCAAGAAAAAGCATTTTTGCATGGAAAAAGAGAGATGAGGCACTTGGCAAACACATTCAGTTGCAGCTGATATGAAGCGTATTTTGTCCATGGAAAGGATCCTGGGTATTTCAGCTAGCCAGAATGTATTTCTGCCTGGTTAATTTAGCAAAGAGGGTGGAAAAGAACATTTTTCACAGTCAAAATTGCTTTCATTTTGGTCCAATTCAGCTTTCAAATACAACTTTCAAAAAAATCTCCCAAGATGATTCAGAGAGAAGATCATTGCCATTTGGATCACAGAACAGTAGGGGGTGGAAGGGACCTCTGGGGATTATCCAGTCCAACCACCCTGCCAAAGCAGGATCACCTAAAGCAAGTTGCACAGGAACACGTCCAGGCGGGTTTTGAAAGTCTCCAGAGAAGATGACTCCACAACCTCTTCTCTGGGCAGCCTGTTCCAGTGCTCTATCACCCTCACAGTAAAGAAGTTTTTCCTCCTGTTCAGATGGAACCTCCTGTGTTCCAAACTGTGCCCATTGCCCTTTCTTGCTGACAAGACAATGACCCCATCCTCCTGACACCTGCCTTTTAGATATTGATGGGATCACCTCTCAGTCTTCTCTTCTCCAGGCTAAACAGCTCCAGGTCTCCCCGCCTTTCCTCATAAAGGAGATGTTCCAGTTCCCTAATGTCGTTGTAGGCCTCTGCTGGACTCTCCCCAGTAGTACCCTGTCTCTCTTGAACTGGGGAGACCAGAACTGGACACAGTACTCCAGATGTGGCCTCACTAGGGCAGCGTAGAAGGGGAGAAGAACCTCCCCTGGCCTGCTGACCACACTCTCCTTAATGTACCCTGGGACACCATTGGTCGTGGCCACAGAGGGCATGTTTCTGGCTCATGGTTAACTTGTTTTCCACCAGGACTCCAAGGTCCTTCTCTGCAAAGCTGCTTTCCAGCGGGTCAACTCCTCACCTGTACTAGTGCATAGAGTTATTTCTCCCTAGGTGCATGACACTACACTTGCCCTCGTGGAACTTAATTAGATTCCTCTCCACCCAACTCTTCAGCCCGTCCAGATCTTGTGGAATGCAGCACAGCTTTTTCTGGTGTGTCAGCCACTCCTCCCAGTTTTGTGTCATCAGCAAACTTGCTAAGGGTACACTCTGTCCTTTCATCCAGGTCATTGATGAATATGTTGAACAACTGAAGCTGTTAAATCTCTCTTCATTTCAGTTTGAAGACCAGTTTTATCCAAACAGCTTCCTCCAGTATGTCAGGAGCAGCTGATCGTTTGATTGCAAAAGGAAAAAAAGTTTCATCCATTTCACTTCCTTGTTATGTGTCTACAGAAGAACTAAGTTGACCTACCTTGCCATCATTGTAGAGGTTTGGATTAAATCTCACACTGTGACCTCCAGTTGTTTCCAGATTCACAAGTGGAGGGGAATTAGGATAGTCTTGTGGAAAATATACATCGAATTCAAAGCAGCCATTTGCGTAAGGGGTGTCTGCAGGACCAGTAATGAGAACCTGCCATTGTAAAAAAAGAAATATGACAGTTTAAAAAAGCCACCCTTTTCTCTCACTCAGGTGAGATTTTCGTAAATTATAAAGCATTTTATTTCCACATGCTATTTATCAGAAAATACTGCTGGAATCAAAATCATATACAGGCTGTCAAGTCTGTTCATTTTGATACTCTGAGCAAGTGAAGCCCTCTGCTCACATTTGTTTTTCTACATTGCAAATGGAAAGCAAAACAGAAGGAGCTAAAACTCTACCTGCTATTGGATGCTCTTAACAGAATTCTTCTTCAAACTTCATGTCTAGAGCTATTCAGTGTACTTCTCCACACCTACTCCTTTTAATTGACTTAAAATAGTCATGTGCAAAGATACACATTGACCATAACGGAGTAGCAAAATTAAACTCTTCCCTTCAGAACAGATGAAAAACAGTGAACCTCATTCTGTGAAGTCTCCTTGGCGAAGAGGTCTCGTGGGGTAGGTGGCTCTCTGTTCCCCGATAAGTTATTGAGAAATATTGATCAGATTCTAAAATATTACTACTTACACTAAAGTTTGGACAGCAATTAGAAGTGTCAAATCAAATATTTCTGGTTTTTCTTAAGATTTAAGGCACCTTCTTAAACATTCATATGCCAAGCTGCAAGAGGGAAATAAAAATAACTGGGCTTCTTTACCTTCATAATGTCAAGCCGCTCCTCATCACAACGTACAAAAACACTGGATGAAGACGAGAGAGGCAGTGAGGTTGAAAGTGTCACAGCTTCTTGAGCAAGACGTCGGGCTCTGGCAGCACTGTTGGCGTCACTTGCATTTTTTACCTGAGACATGTAGTGGTAATTTACTTTAAAAACCAATTTTCCGTCGTCATCTTCAGAAACCATTTCAAAAGTATCTAGAAGAGAATTTTAATGTGTCAGGAAAACAGTGAAGTTAATAATGGATCAGTCTTGGAGAAAGACTTTAAGAGTCTTTAAATCAGGCGTTTAATTTGCATTATACTAATTCAAAAAATACATATTTTGTGAGTTAACAGTGATCAGAGAAAACAATGCATTAGCAGTCCTGGGTCAAGCTAATTTCTGCAGCAAACTTAAAGGCTTTCATGTGCAACTTGTCAAATGTTCACCATTTCTGGTTTGGAAAGCTACCAGCTACTCTGGACCACAAATATAATGATACATACAAATACATAATAATGCTAATAAAGGAATCAGGGTGAAGCAGAGTGCCAGCAGTATTTACTTATGTGGCGGTTGCAATGTTATTAAAGAATCATAAAAAATTACAGTCAAGTGGGTTTTCTTTAATTACTTATTATGCAAAATCTGTAGCACAGCTGCCAGGGTGAAAAGCTACTGTTACAAACTTCCCTACCTCCCATTCTTGGCTAACACGCCACAAACATTTGTGAGGAAAATCCCTCACAAATACAACACCAAAGATAAGTGATTGCAAATCCTGTCATTGCAACTGAAAAAATACTCACAGAACATTTGTCTGCAATAATTTTATAGCTCTTTTTTTGCATAAGATACTCTTTGTTCTTTATGTTGTTTTGGTTTTTTTTTATAACACATTCCCTTTACAGCCAGAATAAGCACTGATTCCCTGCACTTTTCCAAATGCTAAATATTGCACTCCATGAAAGGACACAACGAAGTTTACTACTGTTTCATTTTAAAAACCACATTCTGACCTGAATTCTATTCCATCTGAAAAATAAAAGCTACATTAACAAACGTATATATACAGTCACCTATGAATTTTAAGAAAAATCTACTAACATTTGAATACAATTTGAGGACTGAAAGACTCACTAGTCATTACTGGAATGGAAACACAAACACCATAATTGAATTTATCTGGTCCCTTGAATTAATCCAGTGTATGCTTAGAGCATTTCTTATTAGTTCAAAGGCTGCATTAGTTGGTAAACTGAAAATACAGACTTATATAATTTTCCTTACGTGACAGGTATCAGTGGTCACATAAGTAAAAACGTGGGTAACTTTAAAAAATAATCAGGGGTCTGTCCAACAGATTGCATACTTCCTCAGTGTCCGCTTTCTAAAACACAAATATTCAGACTTCAACCTACCGAACTGGAGCTTTTTCATGACAGCCACATACTTTTCTTCAAGAGACCGTAAAACGGACAAAGGCTTGGGCTTCACGGCAGCCTTTTTGGAGTATTCAGCCATCTTCTTCTCTGTTATATAAAATGTGATTATTATTTATAGTTAACGATGTCATTTTGAGATAAGTACAGCAAGCACTTGGGAATTATTTAACTTGAAATGACATTTTATGGTTAAATCCTTTGCAGAGAAGTCTCAAAACCAGGCATGGCTCACAATATACAAATCTGTTTTTCTCACTACCCTGTATTTCATCATCCGAACAGCTTGAAGTAAATAAAAGGCATAATCTGAGCACAGAAATAATTCATGACTGTTGCTGCTATTCTTTTATAATTTCTTCTGATTTTCTTTTTTAGAATTTAAAATGGGAAGTATGATATATAGACATGTGCTTGTGTGGATGGACAGTCACACCGGTATTCTTGATGCACTGTACAAAATCAGGAGCTGATGGTACACATTTTTTAAAAACCACTCCCCTGATTAAACTACTCAATCTTTAGTTTTCTCTGCCGGGCAACCAGATGATCTTCTGCATGTCTGCCGGTTCAATCCATGCTTTAGATTTTTGTTCTACATGCATCTAGTTAAGATCTAGTTAATAGCTTTAGTTTTAACAACAAAGGCTTTACTAGTAAAGGTCACGTACGTTGTCTTCTGCCAAGTGGGAAAAAACAGAAGTTGCTACATAATTGTACTGAAAGTTTTGACATGTACTCTAACGTACTTGAATTCTGTTTCCTGATTGAAACATTTAGGACTACCACAAGGTTCCAACTGCCACTGAAAATGTAGTCGGTGGCTGGTGCCAGGAGAGGAATATTTTTACTTCTTACAGTATTTATAGAAGTGTTTCTATTTTACCTTGGTTTGCTTGGCGCAAACTGGTAGTAGCAGCGTAAACTATCTCCGCAGTCTTTTGGATGTCTGGTACCAAAAGTGTCAGTCCCTCCGGTTCTTGATCAGAAGTATCTGGTTTTACTCCTGCTTTAGCTTTGTCTTTTTTAGACCTGTTTGGGGCAAAGGAGTAGGATACGTAAGGGAATATTTTCAACCAGTCATACAGTACTCAGCATATTTGTCAACAGGGAAAAATACCAAAGATTAAACGATCAAGATTAAACCAAAGTTTCTGAAATGGAATGTCTATCTCCAGGTTAATCACTGAATGTAGCAATCAACTGTGACAATACTGAAGGTACAGTCTTAATTTGACAAACAGAGGTACACCTGATATGAAGAGTAAAAATATGAACACAAAGCCGGTGATATTACTATACAAGTTTCTGCTTCAAACATTTAGTATTTCTGATTGTTATGCTGCAATTGCTTAATTAAGACATGGTATTTGATAACACTGTAATTTAAATGTGCATATTTAAAAGCTTCTATGTTTTCAGAGCTAGGATAAATTTACACTGTTATCCTGCAAAAGTTTTGAGATTTTAGTGCTAACAGTCCCAACATTGTTTTACTGCAATTTCCATAGATTTTTTCTTTTAATAGCACTTGCTCGTGTTAAGATACAAGTTCAACAACCAAGTAGCACTGATTTCCTCTTTTCCCACTACCGTACCTAGGAGCAAACCAGAAATTGATAGCTTTCACAACAAAAAGTAGCAATTTAATGCTTTGATGTCCCAAACATATTTTAGCAACTACCACACATTACTGTATTTTAATCTAGACTGAAATCATGCATAAAGAGTGTGTCTCTAAACTATTCAGCAGAGGTAATTACAGTAACACTGAAAGTCTTTGTACTGTACCTAATCCAATGAGAATATCCCTAGAGTGCAATAATAACAAAATTCATTACTGCAGCAGGGTACATTTTCCCTGTTCCAGATTTAATGCAAAAGGATGTTAGCCCATTGTTGACTTCAAGCAATATGGAGTTTTCAGGGGCTCAAAGCAAGGAGGAAAGCATTAGAGCCAAACAATGTCGTACAGCATTTGAGGAATGGTTTAAGACAAAGAAATAGCAGCTGCCTCTGCCATGCACACTTTCCAAAACCATTATCACTGCCTTTTTCCTTGGGGAAATCTAGGCCAACATTTTTTTAAAAATAACGTATTAAGCAGGTTCAGAAATGTACATTTAAGCCCACTACCCTCAGCCTGTTTTAACATAACAGACATGCTAGCTGCCATCAGACCCAAGAAAGGTGTACACACTTAGAACTGCTTGCTGTTGCTTGCTATTTGTTACAAAACCCTTGGAGAAATTTTGGTTAAAATGAAATGTCAATGGACTTATACAAGAGAAAGATGTGTGAAAAGCAGTAACAATGTGATTGGAGAAGATACTGAAAATGAAATTCATCTGAACAAATGTATTTGAGACAGTTGTCTTGTAGGCCTTTCATCTTCTACATGGTTTTACAATTTTGACTCCTATTTGTTTTCCTTCCATTTGGTCTTAGAATAAAAAAAAATAAAATCAAAACATTGGCCTTTGCTTTACCACACGCTTAAAACCTTCAACAGATATACTGAATTACTGACAGTCAACTACCTAAGCAGACAAGGAATGTATCTCTAGTTGAAGCATTCGGAGAGGAGACATCTACTCAAATGCAAATTCTCAATACCAATAATATAATTTCCTTGCCTTTTCCCTGCTGTCTGGAGCAGTTAAGACTTCAGCACTTTTGAACTGTCAAAAGAGAATGTATTTTCTTAATGTCTCCTTTACCATCAGTATGACAATTCTGTCCACTGTTATCATGAGCAAAACAGACAAAAATCCTCTCTCCTCAGACGATATTTTAAATCAAGCATTAGCAAAACAGCTCTACCCTGTCACCTGTAGTTATCTGGAGCTTGTGTGATGGTCTACATTGCCAAGTTGCCTAACTTCTGAGTCAGGCCATAACTGTGTTAAAGCACTTCAGGAAGCAAAGGGAAGGAATGACTCTAATTTTTTTCCCCTCTTTTGAGAAAGCCCCCAACTGGTATTGCCATAACTTGCAAGACTCCGATTAGTGATGAAGTCCATTTTAATTTCCCTCATTTTGTATTCCTACTTTTATTAGATTAAAATCTTTTTCTGTAAGAATACCAACTTAAATGTGATTAATCCTGTACAGTTCATAAGATGTCTGCTACATTACCTTATTCTCTACTTATTTAGTGTTATACACAGCTATTTGGAGATATTTTACAGTATTTACAGTTTCTCAAATTATTGAAAATCAACACATGGTAAATCAAGTAATTCCCTAGACTCCAGATGGGGAAATCTGTGAAAGGTTCCCCAGTGGTATGTACTTTCACACTGATTATAATTTTTGAAATTCACAACTTGCCACCTAAGACAGAACTGAACTTCACTGCAGGCAGGAGTTATTGAACTTCATTTTCTATTTCTTTTACATTAGAAGACCATATCAGCCCTTTCTAAAATCATATCCTTAAAACACGGTCTATCATGATTATTAAATAAATGCAATTAAGAAAAGAAGGAAAAGAAGGCAGGAAGAAAAAAAAAAAAAAAAAAGAAGGCAGCAAGAAAAAGATTATATATACCCTAAGATTAAAATCTCAACTGAAACAGCTATGGAACTGAAGATGGAGGTGTGAAGCTGGTCCGTGCACTCATGTCCCTAATGGAATGACATGTCCTGGTCTGGAAAACCTAGAAGTCTATATAGTTTCCTAAACTATATCGTTATAAAAGGGGTGAGACACAAATGTAATTCATAACCCTGTGACAAAGTTCAGTGGCTTTTACATATAACTGATGCACTGGTGAATATGAGAACATGTGAAGTAAACAAAGGTCAAAATCACTTACAGCCTCTGTAAGCCTGCAGTGACCTTGCAGCCTGCTGAACATATCCCAAGTAATAAATACTTTAGTAGGCTTTGATAGATCCAGTCCTGGATGTGGGAAGCAGGGTTTTCAGGGAAGTGAAGATGTTACTCCCAGGATAAGGTTACAGCATTACTGAAGATGATTTTGTGGGGCCATAAACCTATTTTTCAGTGTAATCTGGAACACGTGGTATTACTTTGCACGTGAAAAAGCAACCTGGTGACCGTTCTACCATTTGTGAGCATGCATAACACAGGCAAACCAAATTATTAGCTGAGAAAACATCATCCTCCATTCTTGGTGTCATCTCCACTTTTATATTGCTGCTGCACTCCTGCCTGGATTCAGAGCTGCAGCGAGCTCTCTCCGAGCTGCACGTGATACACAAGCATCACCAGGGACAAGAGAGAGGCAGTTGCTGGCAATTACAAGGCTCTTCCAAAAATATATGAATGTGGAGACGAAATCCTCAAATTGAAGTGATAAAGCCAGTAAGATCCTTCAGCTCCTTCCCTGCACTCTAGCAGCCTGTATATAAATTCATGTATGCAGATAAACTAGCAGTGTTATCAAACTCCTGAGCTCTAACTGTATGTTTTTCAATGCTATTCCAAAGAAACACAAGAACCAGTAATACTGATAAATAATAAACTTCAGTCAAATAAATAACCATAGGAACCTCTTGCTGTACGTCTTGTCTATTTTTAGAAAATGCTTAGATGTCTGCATTGCATTGTACATTTCTTTCCACAAAGATTCTTCTTGTGAAGCAAAATTTAATGGAGATAAAATATAGGCCAAACCTTTATCTGAATGCTCCAATTTCAGAGTGGAGGAGGAGGAGCCAAATATTTAATTTAGACTTAAAAACTTGCCCATACAGTTTTTCAACCACTGAAGAAAAAGCAGATGAAATCATGTCAACTTGTATTTAAAACAATGACAGTCACTAATATATTTGCTAGAAGAGACAGCAGTGTACATGCTAATAATTTAAGCCATTAATTTAGCTTGTGCTAGAAGATGACAGCCTTCTCTTCATGCTGTGCTAAATGAATAATGAATGATACACTCCCAAGGCAACTTTAATTTTTAAAGCCAATACTAATACTTACTCACCCGTGTCAGATACATAGAGGTAGATGTTACGATACAGAATGATACCTTTATCAAAGTATTCACAAAATGAATCCAACAAACCATTCAGTCCCTCTGTACTACAGGGATGGTGCTTACGGCAGAATTCTGCTTAGTTTTATATTGACAATCACTGTCTTGGCATTAAACTGCCATAGGTTTGCAACCGTGGTATCTCTCAGCCCTCACCATCCCCCACCTTCTGTAGGTTTCCACAGGTACCAAATAGAAGCTTGGTTCCTTCCAGTAATTCACAGAGTCTTAAACCAATCTTATGAAATGAGGCAAAATAAGCAAGAGACCCTGCCTTTGCAAGTAAGCGCCATAAACACCGGTGAAAGCAAGTGACCTACTCTGCGATGGTTATTCATACTCCTCTCCTTGGGGCTTCCCGCACTGTTTACAGACACTACGCTGAAGCATTCCAAACTAGAAAAGGCTACCGGAGGGCTCCCTGCAGCCAACCATCAGCTCTGAACGCGATCTTAACAGTGCAGTAGAAGAAACAGACAAAACAGACAGTTGTTTTTTAAAGAAAAACAAATTAAAACAAAATAGCCTTCAATTCTTGGGATCCAATGATAAAAAATTTTTGTTGTCGAAATGCACCATTTCACACAGAAGTTTTGCAAAATAACAGTGAAGACAATGAAAATCCACAGAAGGGAAAATGCTTCAGGCCTACCTGGTTGCATTCTAACATACATCCCCACTGTCGGCAGAAATGAGTGATTAGATCACTTAAAGAATCACTGTCAACACCACTCACACAACAGAAAAAACATCCAGGTCCGAACAACAATTTGATAGGCAGAGCCTGGAGGGTAACTGTGCAGGATTAACCCTTAGCAGCAGTGACAGACAAGTGATAGAAGTGAGAAGATGACCGAATTCAGGTCTCCCTCAAGGAGTTGTCATGGGGGTGACCAGTGAGTTGTGGAAAGGAAAAGCAGAGTTCGGAATTTTAGACATAGGCTTGCTACACTCCACATTACACAAGTAACCCATAAGCTCACTGCCAACTTTAACAATTTGCCGTGAAGCTCACCTAGCAGATGGTTGTTCAGATGAGCCTGCGTTCAGCCATTATAGCAAACAAATGTCTCAAACTCAGACCTAGTGGCAGCCCACTACACACCCTGACCACTCTTAGATTAGCGATGGCTTTTGAGTCCCTAACAGTCCAACAAACACTCAAAAGAAATCATCTTATATCATGTCTTCTCCATGACCCAGAAATTTCCCAAGTTTCTAACAGAAAATTATGGCCTTTGAAAGTAGATGAAATCAAGTACTGACTGGAGTCCAAACCCAAAACTGTTCCCCTTAAATTCTGGAAACAAGTGGACACTCTTGCTCCAACAAGGAGATGGCTTTTGGTAGACATGCAGGAAGAACTGCTGTTCAGGTAAAGGAAGATTTTTCTTTGACAGTAGATCCATAACTATGTTGTTGTTCTGGCATTTGACCTAAAAGGGGCAGCAGACTGTCCCATTTAAGAAATGCATGCCAATACTTGCTTATATTGCTGGCACACCTTCAACCAAAATGCTGAGAATTAAAACCTTCCACCCCAATGATTCCAGACTGTTCAGGCTTTTGGTGTTTTCATCCTTGTCTATATTCTGCTTTAAAGGAAAACAGTACTATGCTTAAACCAACCAGTGGAAGACAAGATTTCTTTTTGTGCTAATATATGGAAGCAATGCAAGAAAATTGTACAGTTAATGTAACTGAACCAACCAATAGAATTTCTATCAAATCAATTATTAAACTAATACTGATTGTGTTTCTAGAATTCTTTGTTTTCAGTTCCTAAGCTAACACTGAAGAACTAGTCATACCGTACCTTCTTTTACCAAATTAATAAGAGCTTATGACTAGGCAAGAGCTCCCAATAATGGGATTCCTGCTCAGAAAAATATTTCGGTTATCAGTTGGCAAATATGCTCATTCTTAATACCAGGAGCAAGAACATTCAATAAACACCTTTTCCTCACATTGTATTTACCTTCTTTTCATGACGTTTCAGCATATGCTTGGGGACAGCCCTAAATTTTGCAAGGAAGGATGGGTATTATTTCCTAACATGCCATCTTTAAAAAAGAGAAATTATAACCTATATTGTAGCATTTGTTTTTCCAACTTCCTCAGCCAGGGCAGAAAAAGATGATTCAGCCGTTAAAACCCCCCAAACCCTCATTTCTGGAAACTAGAGTGGTTGAAGACGTACAGAAACAGAGCTGAAATACATAGAGAAACAGAGAAACACAATCTGTACCAGCTACAGTGCATCTCAGTCCTGCCTAGAGGCAGGAGATATTGGGAGGCACGTGGGGGCTCCTACTATGTGTGCTAGCCCTGTGACTGTCCCTTCAAACAGCAACCATGTGCAGCACAAACTTAATTGGTCAAGTGACTAAAAAACAGGTCCTCTCAGACTTGTATACTGCCCTGTGAGCTGTAACGAGAGCAACATTTCACAGAATGTGACAGTCAGATCTCAGTGACAACAGCATTTCTGAAGATGAGACGCCATAGTTTTGCAGTGTGAGAACTGATAATAAAAGCAACCACTCTGTGTGAATCACTCAGAAGTGCTTTGAGAGGATGATTTGACCTTTGGAACAGTCAGAAATGGCAAAAGAAACATTAGCAAGGTGTAAGTAAGTAGTTTTGGCTGTTAAAATAATACAAAGTTGCATTGTATTTAACCACAATGTGCAGTTTTTCTTTGTCAAAGGAGAATATTTAGAGGGAAAAATGATTTAGCAGTATAGGTACTGGTTGTTACTGACCAGAACAGTAAAAAGACACCGCTAGTCTACATTTTATTATTCTCCAACACCTATGGCCCAACCAGCTGGTGGGATAATAGGACAATACTACCAGGTTTGACAAAGCAAAACTGTCTTGTAACTGCGGACTACACCAAAATCAGCAAGGAAGAAAAACAGCTAACAATAAGTCTGAGCCTGGAAGAAAATGTGTGTTTATTTTTGCCTTTATAACCATTTTACAAATGGAGAACAACCTTGAGATTGGTCTACGGTTACTGAAAGTAACTGTCATTCATGGTTGTCTGTGTTTCCTTAAGAAAGTCAGCTAACTCTGGAAGGTGTGCACAAGAAGCTCATACAGCATTATCCTGCAGCACCTACACAGCCCGATGGCATCACAGCTGAGATGGGATAATCAGGTACTTTCCTATTTTTTTGCTAATTGCTCTGCCAAACAGCAAGTATTTGACAAGAACTGTCAAGCACATTGTTTCTCAGAGGAGGCTGGAAGACCCCAACTCTGGCATGGATGGCTCCAGGACATTCATTTGCAATATCACACTATCTTCAGCATACCGGCTCAACTCTGACACCTGTGCTAACGGACGAACTAGCTGTCATAAAAATCACCAACGTACAGAAGCATGATTTTCATATGTAGCACCAACAGTTACCACTGGTAAAAATTTTCAACCATCTCTACACAGTTAGGGTTCTCACCACAAGTAACAACTCCTACATTTTTTGCCTCCTGAAACTTATTCTTCCTGACAGAAGCCAAAGGCTTCTATCTTAACTGGTCAGCCTCTGATAAAGAATCCATTGAGGAATGTGGTCCTTACTCAATGGGTAAAGCAGCACAGAAGCATATAGAAAATAGTTAGGACAATTCTTGTAAGAACTACCATTTGGTTTGGCCCTCCCCAATCCCATTCTTTACAGAATTGGCTTATTTGACATTTATGTTTTCCCAAGGAATGCTCCTGCCTTCAAACTGACAGTAGGAAACGCACAGTCCTGCAAAATAAAGATTCACCTCACTGAAGATGGAAAGACATTTAAGATTTGAAGCTCCTAGATTCTTGACCGGTAATCATCTTTCTGATCAGTGGACAATTACCAATGAAGTGACAAAAGCATGCAAACCTACCAGCTTTGTTTCATACAAAAAAAATCCTTATAAATAGTACAGTAAAACAGAATACATATATATAGCCATAAATCTAGCTCAAATAAGTGGTGTGTTCTCCCTCTGCACTACAGCATCCATTCAGTTTAATATACAGAACTGAATCTTCTTACACTCCTATATTCATTACATGTAAGTGCAAAATACACTTTAAAAGAAGGTTAGTGATTATAAAAGTGATTACCTCAGTCGGTTGGTATAGGTATCTACACAGGTCTTCATTTTAGCCAACAAAGTCCCAACAGAAGCTTGTGACTCCAACTGTTCTTCCTCCTCTTCACTACTTTCTCCTGACAGAGGAAGCAGTAATGGTACCATCGATGTGCAGGATGCAATAGCTCGGAGTAATTCCAGCAGAGCTCGATAAAGGGGAACATGTCGGGCCATATCCAAAACTAAGAGAGAAAAACAGTTTACAATAATTACTAAATTGAAGACCCTTCCACTCTTAGTACAGACAGTTTAAATAGAAAAGCTAGATTTTAATAATTATTAAAGCATTAATTAATAATTATTAAAACATTAATGATAAAGCATTAAAGCATTTAATGCTAAAACACAGTATTTTTTAATAGCCATTTATAATTTGTGTTTTAACGGAAAAAATTGCACAAGATAACCTGGAAAACAAAAGTTAGCAAAGGGCACAAGAGGACAAAAGTGCTAACAAGGTATGGAACGGCATCACCACATGCTGTATTAATTTCCATTAGCTTAATATGCAATCACAGCTCAAGTTACACGCTGACAGTAATCGCAAACGAGTATCGATGGAGGAAAAATTGTAACCTATAGTGCAGCTGGGTAGCAATTGCTGATTGTAATAACATAAGCATTAATAAAGACTTTCCTCCCACCCACTTTATTTATAGTTATCTTCTCCTTTGGGAAAATTTGTCTGCATTACTGCAGGAATATTTACTGTCATGAAATAAATGGAGTTCTCTAATACGAAGTCTAGCTTTGCTTCTTTTCATGGAGTAAGTATCATTTTAAAAACCATTTTGCATTCTTCAAAGCATGCGAAGGCTCAGAAAAAGATGCAAATCTTATCTGCATACATAAGAACCACAAAACAGTAAAGGTGAATAAGAATATACATTAGGTAGGCAAACCTCACTTAGTGAGGCGCTGTTCAGTGTGATGTATATGTATAATAGAAGTAACTGTGGGTAGAATATAGATATCAGCTCCTCTGACTAGGAAAGACAGAGAGAGATACATAATTCTAACGAGTTCTCCAGCACCACATTGTTTATTTTTCTTTTCCACTTGCTTGGACAAACACGTAATGGTTGTCATTTCAACTGACTTTGTAGCATTAATAGAAATCCTGAAAGCGTAGCAATACACAGATAGTTTAACACAGCTGCTTCCTCTGTCCCTAGGACATGCTATTTTTAACCTAACTGCATAAAAAAAATTGCTCTTGTTCGAAGTATTTACAAATGACTGGGTTTCTGATAAAAGAAATTTATGCTTTTCACAGAGGAAAAAAAAAAAAAACAACCCAAAACAACCCACAAACAAAAAGCCCCTGACAACTCGCATTAGGACAGAACAAAGCATAGAAGAACTCTTTAATGTTTCATTTAGCACAACTCACCCTCCAAGCTAAAACAGATCACAAACTTTCATCTCCTGTCACCAAACCCTTAGCTCTAAATACAGCACAATGGGACAGCATAAATAGCCAAGCAAATTCAACAAGCCAGTTTTATCCAGGTTTAAAGCTGGATTTTTCTCTGCTAGGAGCTCTTTGATTAACAGCTTGCTATTCATATTTTGAAACTATTACAATGGCACACACTTAACTGAGTAACTTTCTGTTGTGTTGAACTGGAGGAAAAGTTACTGAAAGAAAGCATTAATGTGTCAGGCCTGGTATCATGGCTCTAAAAATATCCTGTGTCAAAATATTCCATATATTTAAAGCAAACTCCATTGATTTTAAATGTTGGTATTAAGAAAAATCAGTTTCAATTATCTGCTTATTCTTACATATTTTTACCTATATATATATATATATTCTTTATGCCCAGCTTCTAGTCTCTAGTGAACAATCGCTGCCCACAGAAAAATCCCCACAGTTTGTATATTTGCCTTCTAGTAAACATGATGATGTGTGAATTAGGAAAAAGGAAAAAAGAGGAAAGAGAGGGAAAAGAGAAGGGAGAAAAGGGGGTGGGTGGGGAGGAGAAAAAGAGGGCAGGGGGAAGAGAGAAAGAGAGGTGTGAGGGGAAAAGCAGAGGAAAAGAATGGGAGACCATAAAACCCATAGTGTAGCCTTTGCCAGAAACCACCTCCCACCTGTAGTGATAAAGACCAAGCAGCTCCTCAACTTAATCAATAGCTGTTAATTATGAAGATAGTGTGTGAAGTTAAGATACAACCTCTTAGATAACCACAGCATTTCACTTCTGAAAAGCTTTTATTTATTTATTTTACTGATAAAATTTTCATGAGGCTAGAATATATAATTTCAAACCCTTCAATGCTTGCTTGCCCTCATCTTTGCCAAATGGGTAGTTAAATTCAAAATTACTGTCATGAGGGAAACTGAATGGACATAACTTTAAAATGGGAATGTTTTTCAGAAAGATAGGAGAGAATTTCTGGTTTTAACAGATTCAACTCACTTGCACTGCTTTGCAGTTGTTCCCATGTGAAACAAATTAAATGAATTCACTTGGTTTCCATTTAAAAAAATCTTTTAGGGAAGAACTATCAATTTCTTTTACCTTAATGCTAGACTCTTCTAAACGCCTTTTTTTTTTTTTTTTGCCATTATGTGTCTTACACTGTTTTTGTCCAAGGCCTCTGTTAAATTTACTAAAGATTTGGACCCATACAAATGTGTTTATCTGTGCAAAATGCCAGAATTCCCCCCTCCTGCTGTAAAGAACTAAAAATTGGCAAATTACTGGTTATTACCTTTATTTGGCAGTTCATCTACTCCTTGTGCCTACTTTGCTTTCAACTGAAAGAGAATGCCAAGCTGACTACAGTACATGTTTTCTGCAGATACAGCTCTGCTTTCTGAAATAGGTTTAAGAAGATGAGCATTTTTTAAATCCCTGTATTTACATGTATTAGATGTTCCAAATTGGACAGCGCTCAATTTTTAAGACACTATGTTTAAGCCACTAGGACTACAAGACATTCTTTTGTAAAATACCCACTGGTCTATAACTACTGTTGTCTAACCTGTCCATCTCCTCCTGGTGTGGCTGGATGCATCTTTCTGGACTGACAGAGGCTTAGCAAGTCCAGCAGCATTCCAACTAGAACATCAATGTTCAGGCTGTACCACTTGGACTCCACCATCATCCTTACTGCTTTTAGTGTTTGCAGCGTAATTAATTAGTTGGGATTTATGATAGATGTCTTCCCTCCAGATATCATTATGTATATATTTGGGGAGAGTATTTCAGAAATATAAATGATACAGCCCTGTAAAAAAAATATTTAGATCCTGTAACAAAGTCATTTAAAGGCAATTAATTAAAATACTAAGAACTTGAATAGTAATATAAAATATAAGTCTGCAAATCAACAAATACTATTTCCATCTAACAGAAGCAATGGAACCTTTGGAATATCATCCTTACATACAGGTATCTTGACAACTAAAATGCAGCAGTTTGGATTTTAAGCAAATATAAACTTCAGTGAAGAACAAGTGTCATAAGTAATCCACTGTTGTCTTCAAAGTATATACCATACATGTTCCTTGGGAACATCCCAACTTTTTTTCTGCTGGACTGAACTGGGCAATGCAGATGTAGCAAAACATTTTATTTTAATTAAATAAGGTAGCTTCTAGTGTAGGAAATAAAATCCAAAACATTACAAAATAGAAACAAGTATTTTTCTTATAATTTGAAAAGCATTAGCACATCTTAAATATGTCAGGCGCTAACATAATTTGATTTACATGGGTATGCACATAAGCACACCAAACTGCAAATACAGAGTATTCCTAAAATAAGGAAAACAGGAGATTAAAATTCTTGGCTTTCTAAAAATGATAGATGGATGTATTATCCAGGATTCTCTGTTATTCCAAAATCAAAAATGTTATTAAATAATGACAAACACCTTTTCCAAACAGCTCAATTTGGTGCTCTCAGACTCCCACACTGAGTGTGCCTGGACCATCCTGGCTCTTAGGCACACACAAACTGTGGGGTCTTTTGCATCTGCCCATTTTTGTGCTGTTGGTTCTCCCCAGTTCTGTGAGGAAAGTGAATTGCTGAGGAAGGGCCAATCCCCACTACCAAGGACCAGTTCAGAAATTCCCCATTATTGACTGTTAAACAGAACTGCTGCTCTAGGGAGCCTATCTGAACTTTTCCTAGGTTTCCTGAGAGTTCCTGAGCATTCTTCAAATCACTACTATATGCCACATTACTTTTACCAAAAGAGAGGTAAAGATTAAATTATTACTAGACTCAAAGCAGGGATTTCCAGTCAATTTTTATCCTGCTTCCTTAGCTGCCTTAAACAGGGCTGTTAGGACAGGGCTGCCTGGTAACAAGTGTTGCCTTGGAGCAGGCTCCAAAACCAATGCCTGGAACATGGTTTTTGCACTGTCTGGCCCAGTCTGCTTCCCCTGAAAGCTTCCTATGAGCTTCTCAAATTGCATTCAGTAAATACACATTAAGGTGTCACCTTTTAGCTATACCAGTAGTTAACCAGTTCAAAGAGTGAAGCATGAAGCAGAGCAGAAGCTAAAAACTGCTGCTGAACCGGGAGCACGAGCAGCCAGCTGCAGGAGACGTGTAAAATGGCCCCTTGCTGGTGGCCAGGAGGCAGCTCTGACAGCCCAAGGTGAGGGAGCAGGGCCGGGAGGTGACAGAGAGCAGCAGGGCAACACTACCACAGTGACCAGGAAGACTATGACAGCTGTGATCTTGAAGGTTGGAATTCCATTGCTACCACAAACAGCTGATTTAAATGATAGTAACAGCAGCATCTTTACTAACTTTTTTTTTTTTTTTTTTTTTTAAATTAATTGCAGAGTTCTGGAAGGACGAGTGGACATGTCCAGAAAAAGAGTCTAATGTCTTAGTATCCTGGATAATTAGCAAGGAAGTTCACTGGAGCTTTTCTGGACAATAGGCGGCACACACATATACTCACAATTCACATCAAAGACGTCTCAGTTCTAAATTTATTCAGCTGCATTTATGTAAAGCAGAAATCTCAGCAAGGTCATTTGCTAAGATAGGTAGGGATGGCAAACATCTGGAAAACATCTAATGGTTTAGTGGGATAGTCTATTGATCCCTACTATTCTTTTGGGTAATAAAGATGAAGTTTTACTGGAGTCACTACAGTTCAGTTTGCCTCTTTCCACAACATTAGGAATTTAGAAAGACTCTGAAGGCTAAACAGGTTAAAAACCAACAACAAACCAAAACAAACAAAAAAACCCCACAAAGATTTCATAAAACCAGGTCTCCCTTATTTGGGGTGGTGGTGGAGGGAAGATGAGTCTGACCAAAGTTATTTTAAGGCTTGACTTTCGGGAACTGCTGAGCATCCTGTCATTTGAAAACTGCAGTCTTTCACAAATGCCTAAAGGTCATGAGCTATTAAGGCACTGATCCCATTTTTGAAAACTTCTAGACACAGCCTACTTACTCCCACAAAAAATTGATTAACATTCAAAGATTGTCTGTATTTTCAAAACATTTCAACCCATCTATTTATTCATCACCAATATAAATCTATGTAATACAAACACCTAAGACCATCCATATGCAATGACAATCTTAATATCATAAAAAAAGCATATGAGGGCAGGTAGTTTCATAGGATCAATGTATCTCCTTAGATTGCATATATACCTGTAACAAGATAATGGTCCAACTGAGTCTAATACTCCTTTGCTTTATTTTAATATTATACAATATTCAAACAAAGAATAGCCAGGCCTAATGGCCCATTAAATAGATCGTACTGAACAGCAATAAATTTTTTTTTGCAATTCATTTAACAACCTCGGTACAACTTAACTGGCTATGAATATGATTATAAAACTTATTTCCATTGCAAAGGATGTTTAAAACATATCACAAAGAATATACAAGTGTATTTTAAAATAAAGGAAATTATTAATATACAATATTCATTAGATCAAAAACTCTTCACACTTTACAGCAGATTAAAGAAACAAATAGAGAAGAGTAACTTACAAGAAAATGATGAAAAGTTCTGCTTTACTTGCATCTAATGTGAAGGCCTTCCCACTGTGATTCTCACTGTGATCAAACTAGGAATTCCTAACCAAAAAGAACCTACAAACTTGATGGAAAAGAAACCAAAACAGACACTCAAGGGAAAACACCAAACAAACCAAACACCTTTACCAAGTTTAAATATACCATGTTGCCTGATGTACACCCTTCTTGCTTCTGTGCTGTGAGAAAATCTGTATATAGAATCATAGAATGGTTTGGGCCAGAAGGGACCTATCAAGGTCATCTAGCCTGACCCCCCTTGCTGAGAGCAGGGACATCCTCAACTAGATCAGGTTACTCAGAGCCTTGTCAAGCCTCACGTTGAATGTCTCCAGGGAGGGGGCCTCAACAACCTCCTTGGGCAACCTGTTCCAATGTTCCACCATCCTCACGGTAAACAACTTGTTTCTAACATCCAATCTAAATCTACTCTTCTCTAGTTAAAAACCTCTCAATCTATCTCCTGTCCATCATTTCTCATTTACTAGATTTGCATCTTTTAAGGACTTTTTCAATTTCAGTTATTTTAGAAGCCCACAGAACTATTTCTTTTTACTTCTGACCAATATACATGACTGACTTTCTGCCTTTGTTGAAGGAAAGATCGGTTTGCTGGCAGCCACAGCAGAAGGTGTAACTGGAAACTCTTTCCAAATCACAGCCCCTTTATTTGTATTCTCAAAGACATCTGCCACTGCAAAAATAAGAGGGGGATGGTCATGAATGGGCAATTAAGGGGAAATAACTGAAAAAAAGCATTCTGGAGAGAAGGCATATCTAAAAACAGGAAATGTAAAGCAATATTCTTGCAAATGGCTATACGCGTGGCTTAGATTTAACGGATTAGAAAAGGAAAAAAAACCCAAACCAAACAGGTTACAACTTGAAACGAACAAATTGATCTCTATAATCATAAATGAAATTGAATCCTGAGTTTATAATTACTCTCTCGTCTTCCATTCCAAGAGGCCTCCTTCATGCATGGGGTAGTTTCCAATGACCCAAGAGATGCCTTCATGACTCATTTCTTATTTGTTTTGAATTTATTTTTCTCCTATTTCAATGACACTTTGTATCTTCCTGGAAAGATGAATGATTGTATTTTGTTAAATATTCATCCAGAAGTAGCCATCTAATCCTGCCTGTGTTTCAAGGAACATGAAAGAAACCCACTGACAGTTATGCAGAGTAGCTATATTATAAAATAATAATTCTGTTCTATTCATATCATGCACAAATGCTCAAAATCTACTACAGCATATCCTAACTTCCCTTGCAATAAACCCAAGAAAACATCTTTGTATTACAAGATACCTATTTTTTTTGCCTTTTATGGTAATAAAGTTTAAAGGGCATTGGTCTCATCAATTTAAGAAGCTAAAAGTAAAATAAGATGTTTTCATTAAGACACTTACTAAAAAGTCTAAGTCCAATGTCAAGATCATGACTGCACACTATTTTTTAATATTCTTTTTACCTCCAAATAATCTAAAAGTAGTTCGTAAAGTTCTAATTTTACACCATTTCTAAAAGACGTCATATTTGTGATGCCTTAGTACGTTGCTCACAAACCTAAAACCTATAGCCATGATTAAATTAAAGATTTCGGTATCTCATTATATTAAAGACTCTTGGTAGCTACAAACATCTCTGTTCAGAAAAGCCACACAAAGGAAATACTCACTTCACATTTTTAATTAAAACCTTCAGACACAGTCTTGTGGCCACAGATGCTGCCAAGCATGAGCGAGATACGCTCCCTCCGACAGGGCCACACATCCTTTGGCTAATATTTAAAACTGGAGCTGTTCCTCAGCCCCCCTTTACTGCATCTTTGCAAACATATGATCTATGAATGCAGTCCGCGCTGCAGGCAATAGTGTCAGTTCCAAATACGTCATGCTCTGCTGCCTCTTGATTTTCAGAATCAACCCAGGGCAAGCCTCTTTTATAATAGGCCTAATTAACACCCTGTGTTCTGCTTCATTTTGATAGAAAGCAAAGATTGCCTACAGAGGAGTTTAAAATCGGATCTCTTTAAGAAATTATTAGCCTTTGGGTAAAAATAAACCAAAAGTTTTCTAAATATTGTCATCTTGTAATAATTTAATTAGCTTGACTTTTTCTTCACCTTTCTTTGTAGGAATAACAGAAGTATTTTCACAGTACCATTTTCAGTAACAGAAAAAATGGCATCAGAAAAGATGAGCCCTCTTGCAGGAAGAAGAAGGGGTTAAGCCCCCATACAGGTCATGAGTTACAAATCCTGTGTCAGAGCAGTAAAACAACATGAGAAGGGTGGGCCTCTGAACCCAATGTGTAAATGTAAAACAATACTTACAGTGTCAGGCTCCAAGTCGATTTTTATTATTAATACTATTATTATTGTTCAGATTCAGCTTTAAAATTTTGCTCTTACTATGTCAGCACTAAGCACATTAGCAGTCCAAAAAAAATCAGATCAAATATTAGAGAAGGTGAAGAGAAATTAGAAATTACTTAATGAGACTGCATTCAAGTATTAATACCACTTCAATACCACGAGCATTCTTCCCCTTTCTCAGAACCAGGACAGAGCTGAAAGGGACAAGAGAAAAGCGACTAAACAACCCAAGGTACAGACTGAGTTGCTGTGCTATCTGAAATGAAATAAAACTAAGACTTTGCAGTCTCAGTGACTAATGAAGTGTATCATAAAGTTTTCCTTTAAAAATTATGAGTGGTAAAAGATTAATCAACACATCCAAAGGACTAGGCACACCGTCAGAAGAAATCATGTAAAAGAACATACACTCCACAACACGTTACCGTTAATCTTTGGAAAAGCTCAGCACTACATGCTGTAAGCATTGTTACAGGTTCAACAGTAATTGGGTAAATTCATGTAAGAATAGGCCATGAAGGGCTAATAAATGAGGAGACACCACCCTTGGCCACATACGAGCAATACCAGGGCAGCATCTGTATGTCAGCCCCATCCCTATATTCTCCCAGAGGCAGCTGTTATTGTCCACTAATGATGATAAAGTAATGGGCTAACTACCTCAATCTGTCTTGGCATTGGTATTCTTTTAAGTGTCTTCTAGGAAACTTGGAAAAAAAACCCAACTCAGTTTAACTGCAATATAAAAGGAAAACTATGTTCAATTATAGAAGCAAAATGCATTGCTCAAGTTGGTTCGTCAGTCATCTGGAGTTAGTGCAATCATGTGGCTCAAGGGAGCAGACCATTGCTCTTAAATATTTCTAGTTTGCTTATTTTCAAATAATATTTTATTTTGGTGTAGTATTTTTGGGAAAGTCTTGTTTACAAGTAATGTCAGACAATACTTAAAAACTTGTTACAAATGTATCCATGAGTCCAGAAAAATCCTTTGCCAGAAAAAGCACGAGGTGTTACTTCATTAGGCTGGTGCATACAGTTGAGTAAACAGACACAATTTCCTGTATTTCGAAAAGACAGGAAAAAGAAATCCAAACCGTATAAAAGACATAAAAATCAAACTGAGCTTTTAAGCATAAGTGACTACTAAAACCATGCGTGGTCCCCAGTTCTGGAGATACTACTATTTCCAGGCCACACTCTAGTCCCTGATAATGGAATCCATTTGGGATCACTCTCTACCACTAAGTAGTGCTTTAAATAATCTTGAAAAGGTGATCAGGTGAAGAAGGGACATTTCTTGCAGGCAACAGAGCCATCTGACATGGGCGGTGGGGAATACATCAAGTAGGAATAATTAATGAAAACTAAAAATACAAAATTCTATATTCATTGGTTTTGTTTGTCTGTTGGAAAAAATGGTCCAGAAAACATCGGCATAGAAAGGATGTGAGCAGAGTACTGCAGAGGAAGTCCATACTGCCACAGGATCCACCCCCACTGCAACTTTTAAGAAACTCTGAAAGATTGCTGTTTTAACCCAACATTAGCTCTTTAAAAGCAACAGAATATGAAGAAATAAATTTAAAGCACAGAGCTATAACCAAATCATGTCTGTATTCAAATCTAGAAAACAAGTGTAAGGAAGCATCCAAGCTGTAGGATTGCTCCATGTATTCCAATAAATAAATAATGATATAAAGAAAGATATAAAAAAAAGCTTTGAGGAAAGATTCTGCAGACAAAACCTTTATTGAAGAAGTAAAATTAAAATCAAGACAAACCAAGTTCAAGCTTGCCTACCACCTCATGTTAAGTATCTCAAGGCAGGCACTCCGCAAAGATGAACCGAAAGGTATCACTATTTTAAGAACATAAAGCAGGATTTTAAAGGAAGTTATTCTGGCTTTTCAGCATGCCTGCACTGGAGGTGGGAACAGTGATTTCACTATTTTTGGCAGAGGAGTGGGCAAGCAGCCACCTTGAAATGGTCCTCAATCTTATCATTACCCCTTCCAGCCCATAAAACAGTCACAAGTATTTTAGAATAAGATGGGAATTGAAAATAAGATGGAAAGCTGCCATTTCATTGCACATGCTGCAGAAATTGACGTGAAATTTCAAAATTAGATAATGAACTTGTGGGGTGTTTTTAAACCATTACTTCAGCAGCTGGAAAAAGGCCAAGACTTGGGTCTTCTGTCAGAAGAGGATATCAACCTTGTTACTGCACTGAAAGGATGTGCAGTTCCTGTGCTTTATGGCAAAATTTCCATACATGTGAGTGTGCCTACAAGATCATGTTCTCAGGGGACAGAAAAGAGACTACTTAGGGATCTCATTCTGCCTTAAATATCTAATTATTTCAATTGGCTGAGATGGCCAAGCCCCTGTGCACATGCAAAACAGAACCTTTATAACTTCAGCCTGCTTTCTAGAGAATGGTTGTTTAAATACCAAGATGGGCTTTTGGTAAGAGTCTAAGTTAAATTAACCCCTTGTACTTGCTGCACACTGAAAGTGCCTTCAGAATGTCAGCTATAGAACAGCTATATGGTAAATTTATCAACCAGTTTAACTAAGCACCACATATGCTGGGGTGAGTAACTGATTCTCCACCCTAGACTTATGGAACAGTAGAATTTGAACCTTCTGTGCAACCTCATGCAAGTTTCTGCATTACATATTAAAATGTAATCCTCCATTATGTCACAGTGTAACAATAAAGACTAACTCAAAAGAAAAAAAAAAAGCTCTTTTTCAATGAGAGTACTATTCTGAAGTTGTCCTCTAGAGAGGATAAGATAAAAATACTAGCTTTTTTCATAGAGTTTGTGGTTTGTGTATTGGAATAATCTACAATAGATTACCTTTTTTTCTAGACTAAATCCTTCTGCCAGAGATCCCTTTCCTGTGACTTGCATGCAATAGCATGAATACCCTCAGAGAAGAGTAAGAAGGAAACACTATGAATGAGAAGTATCTGCACAAGAGTAGGGGAAATGCCAAATACAATATTTTATTTTCAGAAACAGGAGAGAAAACAAGAATAGAAAAGAAATAGAAGTCAAGTAAGACTGTTACTCCCCAGAATAATGAAGACCTACCAGTTGACTAAACAAATGAGACTTTCAACTGCTGAAAACAAAAGCTGTCCCTCACCATAATGTTCCAGGAAGATCCTCTTCGAATGCATGCTGAGCTAAATGCCTCAGCTAACAAAAACCTTACCTTAAAGTACAGTGAGCTTACTCTTAGGAAAGGCAAAGTAAAAATGTCTAGGACTCACCCTGGCAATCTGTTCTGTACATGAACAGAAAGAAGACTGAGCTTATCCAGTTGTGTTGTCACTAATTGACAAAACCACTAACATTGAAAACGACAAAAAAAATTGAAAATGTTGAAACTGAAAATGACTTAGAGTCCTTTCAGGAGTCTCTTGTTGTACAAATAAAACATTTGTGCCCTGCAGTTTTTACTGTATCTTTAGTAACAAGGACTAGGAAGGCGTAATAGTTTAAAAAAAATAAAAAAGGAAAGAAGTAAATCACATTTACTTTGTGATATAATATGGAACCACAGGGCATCTAGTATGGTGTCACATTCTCCTCTGATGTCATATTCTCTTCTCGAAAAGGACTGAGTCTGTTGGTAATGAGAGGCGTCATTTTAAAAATGAATTCTTAATGCCTCCAGTAAAGTCTGTGAAAGTTTGTAGCACTCTATTCCAGACACCCAGCACTCATATTCCCAATCACGATTACCAAGTCTAAAAAGAAACCACTTGAGGTGTACTGTCTAACTAAAGTAAAATAATATAAAATGGGAGGCCCGGTAATATTTACTCTAGAAATTTTGAAAGATGCAATATGGTATTTGCAGTTTTAAGGGGCCTGCTGAACATCCTTGCCAATTCCTCTCCGATAGAAAGACAGGCTAAGTGTTATAATTACACAAACTCCCAATCTTGTCTTACAAGCAGGGATATAGCTACCAATGTTGCCTTCCAATTAATGAAGGGGTGACAGGAGATCCTGGATGAAACACTCACGGTCCGTAACAATAAGATAAATGGACCAGGAAAGCTTAAGGATAGGCTACTTCCACTTTATACAAGGCAGAAGATTTACTGCTTTGTGCCTTGAACAGTCACATCAGTAACCCAGAAATTAAACAGCTATCACAAGATGGGGACAGTCTATTGGCAGAGAGAATTTCATAGAACAATTATGGCCAAACCCAAACAGTTCTGAAGACGACAGCCCCTACCTTTTGTTTCTCAAGTGAATAATTTACAATAAACATACAGAATGTAACTTCAGGAATGAAATGAACACCGGCTGCATCTTATGTATGATTTGTAGCTTTTACACATCTCTGTAACAAGGATCAGCATCTAACTGCATTTGTCCTGAAAGCCGATTAAAAAAGATAACTCATCGGTGGGAGGTCGGAACTCAAACACCACAGTATAGTATCCCTTTACATAAAATATTTACACAGTGGAGTGCAAGGCATCAAGGTCTGTCAAAAAAGCATATCTCACGTTAGTACCAGAAGAGTGATGTCCAAGCGGATCTAAAGGGGAACAGAAAAAAATTGCAGGGCCTTGGCCGGCAGATACAGATACATAAGCAGTCTGTTGCTCATGCTTTCAAGGTAAGTCATACTACCCTGCAACCACAGAGGTCCAGAACTTCATAGTGGTCTCCACATGAGAAAGAAACCTTATTTATTTACATTTTCAGGGTTGTCCTGTAAAGAACAGTTATGATTTGGAAAGAAAACCTCTGTGATTTAAGGTTCATAAAAACAGATGTAAACCCCCACCTCATTCTTGATTCCAGAGTACTGTTTTCCTGAAAAGTACTCAGCATTATTTACGCAGCGGGACAAAAAATATGCGGGTGAGAAGCAGGGGAAGGAAGAACAAGGTGAGACCTGAGAAGCCTGACTGAAATCTAGTCTTTACTTCTCCTGTTTCTCACCTGATAATATATCTTTCCCACAAAACTGCCTTCGCTCTGCAAAATATAACATGTACTTCAATTCTCTGTGATCAAATGAGTGGGGCCAGAGGTTGCAAGCAAGTCTGAAGTGTGCTCTCTATATGCAGCTGCAAGATCCACCACTACCTGTGTACATCAATGAAGAGCTCTCCAGAAAATGGATTTATGTTTAAAAGTCATATAAAACAATACACAGTACAGAAACAGATAAAAACTGAAGCAGAAGTTAGTCTCTTGGTGATCTTTGCTAAATAAAGATTAGTTGAAAAAATTAAATATTTCCACTAGCTCTTTGAAGTAAACTTGAGTCTCTAAAACACTAAGTGCTTCATCTGCCATGCAATCCAGTACTCAATTACAACCCCAAAATAATCTGTTTCATTCCTCATAACAACTATTACAATTTTCAGTGATCTCAATGCCATGATGTCTCAATACATATTTCATAATTACTCCCAATAAATTACAACAAATTTCTGTAACACAGCAGAGTTCTAAGTACAAATTTACAATTTGTTCTTTCATAGATATTTTATATTATTAACCACTCAAATGGATAATCAGTTTTGACATTAAAAAAATAAATAAATCTGTTATTAACGTTCTAATTCAAAAGATCTACTAGGAAACAGCTTGCTACTTCAAGTGTTTTGCAAACTTATTAAGCAGATGTGCTTATTCTCTTGCAATAGGAAATAAGAGATTTAATGCGGTAATTTCATGCTCTTATTTCAAAACTATTTCCAACTAACAATGAAAAGTGAGAGGAAAGAAATGTGGCAAAAGATGTTGAGATGGTGGTATCTTTCAGGTTTATTTGGTTTGGTTTTTAAGATGAGTCATCTGGCAACTCAGATGAACAAGCTTTGTTCTTTCTCACATGGTAAGATGCTTTGAGGAAAAGAAACTTGGTTTAGTACTGTTGTTCTCTGAAAGCCACCCTCCTGGACTCTAGGTTCTAGTTCTCACTACTCTGTTTCCTTTTGCTTGCCCAGTAGGGACCTGATACTCACGTAATGGACTCCTATAAGACAAACAAAACAAAACAAAACAAAACAAAAACAAAACAAAACAAAACCAAACCAAACCAAACCAAACCAAACCAAACCAAAAAACCCAAAACAAAAAAACAAAACAAAACAAAAAAACCAAAAAAAACCCACCAAAACCAAACATGACAGCTCAAAAACCTGCTACTTGAAAGCCCTAATACTTCTCCAGAAGCATGCAGCCTATACTCAAAACAGCTGGAAGAAACAGTCCCAGATACTGTCTGTCTTTGACAAAAAACCTCTTGAGCTTCAGAGAACAGCACTGAATCATGACTGAAGCATTTTAAAAATTACTAACTGCTTTTTAAAGGTACAATATCCATACAAGAAATTATTTTTGACACCACTGAAGAAAAATGAAGATTGCCTGATGTCCCATGTAAGACTAGAGACTTGAGTAAAAAGCCTCTTTCCTTTTTTGCATCATTGCCTTTCACCCATTCCCCTTCACCATATCCAGAAGGTCCCCACCTTCTGCACACTTGGGGCAGAAACCCTCACCTCTAACTCAGGAACATTCATCAGTCACCAACTTCTGAGTTGCTTCAGCTCATCAAGACAGGGATTAAAATAGTTCCCTCAAAACAAATATAAGACATGTCACTCAACACCCTGCAAAGACAGACTGGCTCAGTTTTTTCCTAAACTATTACTCAACTGCCAAACTATCCACTTCTCCTGACAAAATACCAGTGTGCATTCTGACTATATTCACAGATGATAAAGCAGTGGTTGAGACTGATGAACGCTACAAGAAGCTGGTGTTGAATGGGGTGTGGCAGAAGAACCAGTACTACTGCATGCCCATTTGATTTCTTAACACAGAATTATTTGAAAGCAAGTGTAAGAGAATGGAACAAGTAAATTTAAGTAAATTTCTGGTAAGTGAAGACTGACAGGTGGGAACAAACTAGAGGATCTTCTATGGTTAGTTATGAGAGAAATCTGATTTTTTTCCAAGGATACTCTGGGTCAGTAACTAAATTACAAAATCAGAAAAAAAGCACAATAGACAATAATCAAAAGTTATTGAAATTCCTCAAACAGAAGTAGAACAAGATGCAGACACATAGTTGGAAGTGTCAAAGTCATCAAGACAATGCTGAGATGAAACACATGAAAGAGCTGTGAATGACAGTAATAAGGAATCTAAAAGTAACTTGTGTCACTAGAGATGAAGGATATGAGTTCTTCCATTTTTTTTTTTTTTTTTCAACAGAAAAGTAAAACAATAATTTTAAACCTGGATCAAACTGGCTGTGCCCATCACTGCTGACTCAAGGGCATCAGACAGCATATTTTTTAGGATATATATTGACAACAGCTCCCACAAACGAAACAGTCACTGTATTTAGTTCTCAGGAGAGAGGAAAAAAGAAAAAATTAGGAAGGAGGAGCATGGATGTCCACTTCTCACTTATGCTAAGCAAACCAGTTCATCTTAATTTGCGCATACTATTGCATTTCCCAACAGACACAGCTTTGCTCTATTTTTCTGCAATGTAACTGAAAAAGTGTCAGATCTCATAAAAAGAAGTTTGTGGAGGTTGTCAGAGAAGAAAACTAGCATGCGTCATCTACAGGATGCACGTGCTACTATATTTCAAGTAGCTTCTGCATCTTAGGGAAAATGCAGAACAGCTACAAGGGAAAACAGTCTTCACAGGCAACTGATGCATGAATGATCTTTTGGACTTCATTACAGCATTTTAACCTAAGCAGATTTTTAAGTCTAGACAGATCTTTACATTTTTCTTTCCATTTTCTCTCTCAGATCTTCCTTTACATTCTGCTTTAACTTGCAATTTACCTCGGCGCGTTTGCTCTCCATAAAGGGAAAAAATACCTGACTCAAAACATGCTATTTTAATGAAAAAATACAGCATATAGAATAATTCTTGAGTACATGAAAATAAAAATTATATTATATAAATCCATAAAAGTACATAAGGAAAAAGAAAACTTACACTTTGATTAAGAGTACTTGTTCCTTTTGTAAATGTGATGTTATGGGTGCACCACATTACTCACGGTAGCAGCATATAGCAGGATAATGATTGTCTAAGGAACAAGACTGTAAATCATTGAATTTATATCACTAAGTTTTTACAAGATAGTCTGGCAACTTCCTCTTGAAGTACAAATATCTTTAAAATATGACACACATTTCTATTGCCTAAGGTCTATTCCCATGCTATCCAAATGCTCAAACATCAGTAGTAATGAAAGAATGACCTCTCATCAACAGAATTTGTTCTGCTCCTGGGATGCTACATAAATCAGTTACCAAGAAGTTGCCAAAGTCTTACTAAGTGCCTGAAAGCTCTGCCCAGATGGAAGTGACAGAATTAAATTTAGGACATTCTTGGACAAACCCAAATACTATGTAACCATATTACTGACTTGTATAAAATGTACTCCTAGACTCTAATGTTATTTTACACAAAATGTAATGTCTCCCCAACTTATCATCAGATGTTATGGATTAAGCAAGGACTTTTCAAAACAACCTATAATACTCAATTCACTCGTGAAGATGCTTTGTAGCTATAAGGAAGTTATTTGTTACAGCTTCCATCCAACATGGATGAATTCCACAAGTTTCCTATAACTGAGAAACGTTACGTTAAGCCTGACAACCTTTCTTTCTTTCTTTCTTTCCAAATGGCAACTTGCAGCTTAAAGCAGCTACTGTCTCATCCCTCTTACTGCTAGAGATTTATTTTTGGCTGTGTCTGTTTTGCAAACTAGTTGATGGCATGTCTGCATACACACAATTATCAATACAATCGAAGGACAGGAGAGGAGAAATGCTATCAAACCAAGGTCCACACCAAACGTATCTGAATCATGGTGTGCAGGAGCAGTCACTCTCCCTTGACTGTGTGCAGAGGGAGCCCAGTGAGATTTGTTTCCCTGGGTTCACCTTAGCCACTGAAGTGCCAATTGCATCACAACTATGAAAATGGCAGATCATGATGAGACCTCAACCGTGGCAATAACCAGGCCAAGAAATATTTTGTGAATCTTTTGCTGCTGTCTGTGGATACATCTTACTTAGCTGGTTATATGCAGTAGAGCTACTGAATTCATCCTATTGTCGCTATTTATACTCCATAACATTGCAAAATATTCTGCTGACCTTAAATCTTTATAGCTGTTTGTGTTGACAAGGTGACAGATTCCTACCCTCCAAATACATCATTAATCTTTAAATAAAAGATGTTCATTGTATAATTTCCCCCCCTTCACAAAGGAAATGATTTGATTCTTAAAATGTGAGGGTTAACACAATACAATGGTTTGAAAATTCAGTTATTGCTAGGTGCTCTCAGCAGCATGACTGGTCAGAGTACTCAGGGGAAAATTTCCCCATCTTTCTAATTCTAAATGTATCTAAATGAATACAGACGTACATTCTAGATGCACAGACAGAAAACAATTCCAGGAACAACTGAAACTGCAGCAGTCTTTCCAGAATAAGGGAAGAGCTTAAAAAGAAAGACCATATACACATATTAGAATATATATTTAAGGAAGTTATGCTAGAGATTTAACCTAATTACTTAATACTTCTAGAGTCAATAAATTTCACTGAGGCAACGTTGCTTTCAGGATAAATGGGAAATCATGTACAAATAGCATGTAACTCATGGGACTTCAAACGTGGTATATACCATTAAAATACCGCATATGTAAAAAATGCAGTTTTGTCCATTACTAAGAGACTAATACATGTATCTAGACACTTTAGAAAAATGAGAAAAAAAACTTAATGTCCAAGTAAATTAATTTGAAAATGGAACTATTGAAAGCAATGATTTTACCCCCTTTTGCTTTCTCACAAAAAAAACCCCAAACTATTGAAGACTGAATTCCAAACAATGCCTTGTAACTTCTAAAATATGCTGGTTTGGAAAGTGATCAAGGTTTCCAGTTACATTCTTACTGTTTGAATTCTATGTAACTAATTATATTTTGCTTTTTCAGACACATAAACTATTTTGTACTTTTTAATTCTGAATTGCTTGATATTGCAAATACTTTTTAAATAAGGTTTGCAATATATGTAAAATATAATTGCCTTTGTATCAAGAAGCTATGCTATACTAACAAAACCACCTTGCACTGGTAGCCTTCACAGACCCAAGCGACTGAATAAAATTATTTGCAACACAGCTACTTGCAGAGGTTAATAAAATTGCCTTTTATCTGAAAAGAAGACTTTGCAGAGCTCCCCCTCCTTTTCAATAGGGCAGGCAAAAAAACCCTCTTTGATTTACCTAGGAAAAAAACGAGTTACTGCTTCTTATGAAATCAGAACAGGAATATTTTCCTTTAAGTCTGTGTTTTCACTAATTACATGCTAACCTGCATTCTTTGGGTGGCAAATAAGAGAAGGACGAGCGATAGAAATAGTATTTCCCATAGAAACAACTGCCTGTCAAACAAAGCATAAAAAGACAAAAGGCAGAAACACTGTTTCAGCTTGAATGCCTTAATGTCACCATTTGTCATGCAGCACTTCCTCGGAAAACCCTGAAGTACAGTTAACTCCACTCCTCTTTACACCGCACACTTTCTCCATTGGTACGGGATTAAAATGTGCCGGGCCTGACAATGAAACAGCAGAGCCATCGCACATTGTTATGCAACTCACTGTCTGCAAGGGTGGCTCGTAGCTCCTTCTTTATTCAGCAAGTGCCAAGTGCATGTTTAATCAATGTCACAGCTCACCACAGTCTGCAACTAAAGCCACTGTCATTCCTCTCCTCAGATCAGCCTGGCTAAGTTATGCAATGCTCCGAAGAATACCTTGGAATTCTTTCCAGAGGCTTTGAATGCAGGTGTGTGACAGCGTTCACACTACTGCCAGTAAAGCAGACTTCTTTTCGTCCTTTTTCAGGCTGGACTAAAATTACATAGTGTGACTGCACGTAGTTTGCTGCATTTGGAATTACAGCATGTCAACGTGAGAAAGCCTCTTCAGACGCCTGCCACAGAGAGTAAATCAAAGGCTGGGTTTTTCAGAAGTCTTAATAAATAAGTATAACTGAATAAAACCAGGGGCTGGTTTTTGTTGGTGGGGTTTTTTTTATTATTTTTGGTTTTGTGTTGTTTGTTGTTTTTTTTTTTTTGTTTTTTTTTTTTTTTTAACAACAAAACTGAACAGCATGCAT
>JAAGNO010031027.1:54010-72355 GCA_033439905.1 Ceryle rudis
TTTTTTAACAACAAAACTGAACAGCATGCATTTCATTGCTCTGCATCATCTAAGGAAAAAAAATCCGCAATTTTAATGAGAATTAGTCAACGGTGAGGATCATTACCAGAAAGGGTTTTACTGTTTTTCGACTGTACTTGCTTTAGTGGATTACTGAGAGAGAAGACCAATCATTTGGAAGATTCTGTAATGTTATTATCCTCACCGATAAACTTCATCAAGGAACTGTTCATGCTCCTATCTGGTGATCTGGTGTGTCTGAGTGAGGAGAGCAGCCCCTTCATGAAGATAAAAGCCTGGTTTGCCACTGAATCGACGAGTAAGAAGCATGTCTGATGACATTTTATTCCTGATGCAATGTAGGGTAAGAAACACTTTTTTTTTAATATTTTTTTTTTTACCTTTCTCTCAGATATGGTCTGAGCCGATGGCTTTAATTAGACTCACAGCAGAAATACGTTTACCTCCAATGATTAAAGATGTTTGCCAGGAGAGAAAAAAGCTATTGTGCTATAAAATGTGGCTGCAAATCTTCAGTAAATCAGGGTTATATGAACTAGTAGAAATCTCAATCAAATTTTGGTTTCAAGTTAGAAATTTCTGATCAGTAAGGCTAGAGAAGCATAGCAGACTACACATAATATCAACATCTCTGCCACCAATGAACATAATTTTACAGGGAACATATTTCTAGAGGGTATTTGACTGTAAATTAAGAGTACAGGATCAGCTAAGTAATAGAGATGACCTGTCAACCTCACTTTTGCAACAAAAAAGGTAATAAATCATACACGCATCTAAATATCTATCTCAAATCCTTATATTGCATAGAAATTTGTGACTATAAAAGTACTACTGGCCTTTGACATACTGCAATAATAAGCATATACAACAAGAACACCACCACCCTTTATATTTGAAGAGACAGACATTTTCTGTTAATTGTTTACTATTCCACGGATGTCCAAAAGCTGATCTTCGAAACAAGTAATAGGTTAAGATCTCATCTGCAATTGCCTACTTAGGACTCACTGGTCAAAAAAAGACTGTGATACTGTATTAAGGAGGCATATTTTCCGTGTTTGAAAACAGTTGAATTAAATATTTTCAGCTGGTTTTGTACTATGACAATTAAATATTTAACAACAGCTGAAAATTCACATAATCTCCCCAGGCATTTCACAGTATTTGACAATGCCCACATACTTGCTTTCATCAGTTTGATGTTTCATAAGGAAACAAATTAGCTGCCTAAATACAAATTTTAATTTTATAATAAAGCATATTAATTGGCTTGAAGCATTAAGCTATTTTTCACTGCTATCAAATCTGTATCTACAGAACAATTACTTTCGATGTGGACACATTCATGCAAAAAGAAAAGAAAAGATGAATACAACTCGATAAATATAGCATTCAGAAATATTGTGTTAAGGAGTACAGAATTCTTTTTAAAAAAGAGCAAAGCTTGCATGTTTGTCAGACCAGATTTACCATTTGCTTTCTTTCTTCTAGCTAGCTGCCAGAATACTGGTGAAGGTATTTGCAGAAAAAATGGGGACCTCTGCCATCACAACACTGGAAGATGTAAAAAGGCAAGAGGAGAAAGAGGAAAAAGAAGAATCTATTTTAGCATTGCTTGGGATTATTGGAACTGTGCTCAATTTATTTGTTATTGTTTTTGTGTACATCTACACTACACTTTGATGATGCTTTTGAACATCAGTTGCACAGCACACAGTGCAAAGACCGGCGATGGTAAGAATGATTTCTAAATTTAAAGCAAAAAAACCACCACTGTCTGAAAAGATTATCAACAACATTCCAGAGCAAAGTGTCTGGCTAAGAGTGCTCTATCAATGACTGCATCTGTGAGCCCAGCTAGGCTGTTAAATTACGTAAATGAAGGCAGACGATATTCACCTTCTCATTGATAACAGATGAAATCGAAATAGCAGAAACAGAGATGGCACTGTTTTATCGCCAGTAAACAGGCAAGACACAGGAGTTGCAAGCAAATATATGAGAGGTTAATTAAATATATAAATACATTTAAGCAAGCCCCATGATGCTTTCTATGGTTTTGTGCAATGTCTCCTCATAGCTGAGACTAGAAAACAGACAAAAGGGTTTTAATTTTAGATCACAATAATTTAGGATTGTTATTTACACAAACGTATAATAAGTGTGGAAACAGAAACACTGTTATACCAAAAATTGTAATATTATAAATAAAATTTTAACTATTGACTATATTCTGCAGCATTTTTGTTAGACTTGTGGAAAGCTTAAAAAGGTTAGATTTTCTTGCCTTTACCGCATCTGTATTTTATATCAACATGCCATAATGACTATGTGCTTTTTCTAATTGAAAATCCTTTAATTTAAAGTGTTATGAAAAAATAAAAAAGTTTCAGTACTACTTTTAAGAAATATTAATAATTACAATGACACACTAGTACATATTCTTCAAATGAAAAAATCTTAAGTTAAAATTTCTATATAGCCATTTCTAGAATGTGTTTCACCTAAGTCAAATACAGCTTTCATGTTTCATCCTGATGCTTATTTCCAAGTAAAATAAAACATACCACATCAGGATCCACGGTGTTGCATAGAAAACAGGTTCAATAATCTTTGCCTAGAAGAGCGTACTCTCACTTTCTGGGACAGGTCCTGAAGACATTTTCCCACTTTGTACCATTTCTGATCAAGGCTCAAAATTGCAACTCTTATGCATACTTCAGGAACGTGCAATTAGACTGCTGAAATTGATATAACTAATTCTATGTTTTAAATTGCACCTATGTATGTTTTTGAATTAGATTCAAAGCCGAGACAGTTTGAGATCATAGAAGTTTTTTGTATACATGAATATATCTTGCATACATCTTCTAATGAAAAAGCTGCTTTTGAGGTCTTAAGATAAAAAAATAATAGAAAAACAACACTAAAAAAACCCCCAAACAAACAGGCAACGTTGATTTTAATATATACTGTTCTTCGTATTACATGCGCCCCAGAAGAACAATGGAGGAGCTGCATTTCTGACACTCAGCTCAGTTCCTTCTCCTAGGCTGCAAAGATACATATCCAGTCCTTCCATAAAATGACAAGCAAAGAAATACATCCCTTGTATAGGTAATAGCTTCCTACTGTATAGAACTTCCTAAGTGCTGAACCAACCGAGCCTTTGGAAGTCACTTTGAAAAAAGCACATGTATAAAATAAGGTCAAGGATCTAGAACAGAATAAATTTGGCAATGATGTTTCAGTCAGTTGCAGAAACTACACTGTAACACTGATTTATGGATAAATGAAGAGGAAGATGTTATATTCTGATTCTGAGAGTCTGAGTCAATACTGGTTCAACCAGAAGAAATGATAAACAGAGCTGAAGCTGCACTGGAAGGAAGCATGGGCAGACCAGAAAATTTATTCACTCTCCATAGTCTACAGCAAGTCTCCAGTATTGTATACTCATTTTCAGTATATGAGGCACCAACGCATTCTGTAAAACTAAGCTACGTTCCAGAGGAATGATGCAGGCTATTCATTTTTATTTAAAACTATAGAATAGAGTCGATACATTATTAATTTTTTTTCAATGTACTTCTTATATCTACACACTTATCAGATATTATAGCACTAATCTCATAATACAAGGTTATTTGAGATGGGTCTTAAAATGAGAGGTTACAAGAACCTGAAAACTGAGCAGGTTTATGAAATTCAGGTAGAAATTACTGTTGTTTATTTTGATCCTGACGTTATTTAAAACTGTCAATTCTGTGAAATAAATAAACAGTTTTATTTCATGTCATTTCAGTGCACAGCTCTCTTCTCAAAACTGTGAATCAACTAGTACTCCAGCACTGGAGTGAGATACTGCACATTTTTTTGTAAGCGCTTCCAACAGAAAAACAGATAAAAAGCAATCCCAAAGTTACAATGAAATGTGGCAAAGGTTCGGCATCATTCTTTCACCAATGAATGACTTTATTAACACCAATGAAAACTAGTGAAATTTTTCAGTAATCATATACTGTCTAAACTGCCATTGTACTTCTAATTTCACTTACAGCAAAAGGCTTTGATCCTTTGAGTGCAAGTCACAGGATAATATTATCATTAGAAATTGCCCCAACACGAGTCGTATTTTGCTTTAAAACAGAAGCCTAATATCCTGTCTTAACAAATAATACTTGGGCTTTTTACTTATGCAGATGAAAGTCTTCAACTTGAGTTAAATGAACCCCACTATACATCTCTAGCACCTATATCTTTAATCCAATATATGCATAAGATCTCAACAGCAAAAAATATATTGACACCAAATATCTCTTACTAGACACAGAAAAAAGCCAATAGTCTAGGGAAAAGTAGAATTTCATGATGATTCAACATTTACACTGCAGTAGTACGTTCACACCTTCAGCAGTGGATGAATAAAGATGGTTTTCTTAGCTGAATGAGCTCAGTGTACCAACTTCAGAGATGCATAAGGTAACACAAGTTTCCTGAAGTACTCAGCCTGCTCAGCCCAGTGGAACCGGACTACTTTGCAAGAAGTAAAACAACACCATATGATGCCTTGAGAATAACTATGATTAGTAGAAAGAAATACTCTAACTTCAGCAGGCACTCTAGTGTAGTTCAAGCCTGGAGATAACAAGGTGAGGCCTGAAAAGTATGACTTTAATGGACTCAACAAACAAAGGCATATCAAAACAGGCAGAAAAAAAAAAAAAAGATAATTCATTCACCATCAACACATTTCTCTATAGTACTTACTAAACAAAGTTCAGAAAGAGGTATTTGGCATCAGGATAAAGCAGCACAACTGTTCAGAAATCCCCAAGTCCAGGGTGCGACAGTACTTGGTAAACTATGAAAGGTGCATTAAAAGCAAGTATTTGGACTCTTATGAAGTGGAACATGCTGGTCAGTAAACAATCCTTTTAGTAAAGCTCTCACATAGGAAAGCATCATCTCTTCTCAGCAGTCAAACCCAAGGAAGACTGAGCTAATCTAAAACCACAAGCTATGCTGACCACAACACATGTAGCCTTTGTCCACCAAAGAAAGAGTGGTTAAGAGAGCTAAGAGAGGTGAATGCAAGAAAACGCCAGCTATGAGGTTTGTCACCCGAGGAGGAAGCAGTACTAAGCCTCTCTCATTCTTCAGCTTTAAAAAGTTTAAATCATCTCAGGGTTTGATAGATACCAGTTTAGGGACAAAACAGTACAATTGTATTTTTAAGCAAAACAAGTCCACCTAATATTGTGGTATCACTGATTAATGCCAATTTCAGCGAGCTTTTTACTGTCCAAGGCTATAACACAGTCCATGTCCTAAAAGTCACTCGATTTTCTTTCTATTTCATGATTCCCTTCCATTGCCTTCTCTCTATAAACCTCATTAGCTACAAAGACTACTATTACTACTGCTTTCTTCTCTTCCACTAGTAAATACTAGCTTGTATTAGTCTTCATAAGAGTTACTTGACTAATAGACCTAGTTTTACTTCCATCAGCAAAATGCAGACCTTCAAGACAGTCATGTAGTCCAGTTAGTGCAAATGTTATTGTTGTGCATATTGTTCAAGAAGAGAAGCGTTTGCATATTTGAATGAGCTGCTATAGCAGTATTTCCTTCAAATTAAACATGCTGTATACAAGACAACAGTGAAAAGGTTTTTACATGACAGCTTTTCACGTGAAATGTGCATAAATGCACGGTAATGAATACATGCTAGGTGTTCCATGACACAAAAGTTCAGAATGACATCATTTTACCAATATAAGTCAAATGAAGTCCTCAGGAGTAAACACAAGTGTAATAAAAAAATCTTACCATGTTACAAAGATAAACTTTTTTCACTTACAAAATGAAAAATAAAAGGTACAGTAATGCCATAAAAAGATACGAAAGAAACAGGAAAAAATTACCACAAAACAGAGTGAGCATTACAGCAGCTATTGCTCCTTGTGACTAGAGCTATGATCTATCTTGCATAATAAGGAAAGTCCTTCATAGACATAAACTTTCCTTCTCTAAAAGAAAAAAGCAATTATGGAAATTAATGAAAGTGGTCAGTTCACAATTTTCAAGGACTTCACAATCACCTTGCTCTGATGCAATGAAGCTGCAGAATGTGTCAGAGCAATCTGGTTTGTAATGGTCTGCTTCAAGGTGAGGTTTCTATATGATTAAATGATACGCAAGCACTCTTCATATTCCTTTTATATAGAACAACCTAAATAACAATCTAGCCCATTTATGTTTTGGGCAAATTAAGCATAACGTATTTAAGCAACAAAAAACCTAAATAAATTTCTAACTGAAACATAGACCAATTTTATATTCGGATACTGGAACTATTCAAGAATTTTGCCAAAACAACTATGCAAGCAGAATATATCATACCTGTAGCTAACTGAACACATGTAAAAAATAGATAATTCTCATCAATGTCAAAATACTTACTATCTTGTGTCACCACAGTGGTATCAGCCTACAATGCAATAAAGGGAAACAGCACAACCACAGCTTCATTGCACATATTTCTTTACTGAAAATTCTGCCACATAATTTTATGCACATGGCAGATATGCATGTATGTATGTATATGTGATCATTCTTATTGTAACTGTTGATAGCAAAACCTAAAATCTAGTAGAATACCTCCAGCACAATGGTAACCTTGCACTGGTTACACCAGCATCCATGCAAGTCTGAGAAAGTTACAAGTTGCTGAAAACTGCTGTTTTCTGTCAGCACTGTGCTGGGCACACCTTGTTCCTGCTGGGATGCCAGAACCCGGGAACACACTATTAGCATTCTGTAAGCACTGTCCTCATTTATCAGTCCAGCATGTTATGGGAAGAATACAGTTGCCTGCCTCTTCCACATGAAAGTACCTTTTGACAGCAAAAGGTACACTGGTCTGAAAATTAGAATCCCATGTACATGAGCATTACTACTAATGCTGTTCCCTTGCCTACTCCCCCCTGGGTAGGCCACCAGCCCTACTGGAGAAGAGATATGCATTCAAGATAGAGAAGCCTGAAATTAGATTAGGTCTAACAGGAAAGACTCAAATCTGTTCTGCTACACTGCAGTGGTCTCTGGGGTTTTAAAAAATAAATTTAAGTAAATAAAATAAAATGTCACTTCCAGCCTGGTGTTCTGTGATTCTGTGAAATGTGGAAGGGACCTCAAGCATTATCTGGTCCAACTTTTCCTGTCCAAGGCACATTTGAGTTAATTTTTCAGCCTTACCAGCATTGTACCAGAGCTTAATGAAGTTCCAGAGCTTCTCAATCCGTTTCTCTTGCAACACCCAGGCTCTGTTAGCTACACATCCTGTTAGTGAGCCCCAGTATCACCTGTAACTCACGCTCATTAATGTGAGAATTATCTGTCTGGTTTTGAACTTAACAGTAATTAATACATCAGAATTATGCCCAGCTATCACTAAGACAAACTGTTTTCAGGGACTCATTTCAAAGGAAAGGCATCTGACTCAAATATTCAAGAGAAGACATTTTTTCCAGAAGTCACCCTTTTTGCACATTTCCTTCTCGTACTGATAGTCTATTGCATTTCAAAGACAATCTTGACTGATATAAGCTTGCAAACTTACTAAAGAAAAAATAAAAAAAAATCAGAAGTTGTTAATTATATGTATGTTAATTATATGTTAAATATACGTATGTTTGATGTATACACTTTTGAACAAATACAGCAGGACATTCCAACTTACTACTTGGATCAAAGCATAACTACCTTCAGATTTTACAGTTCTAAATTCCAAGAGAAATTACCTCATCCTTTGTGAATCTATAATCAGGAGAGTATGTAACAGCTTTTCTCTGAAAAGTAAGGTTTTGCTTTGCTTTAGAGTAGTTTAGCTGCTACATTAAGAGCTACACATCCATTTAGGAAAAAGCAGGAGGTATCTGCTTTTTTCACTCTCTAATTGTTAATTCACAAGCACAACATTTCAACATCCCCTGCCAACCACAGTTTACCAGCAGTGGAAAACATACCTAAAATGAGCATTTCCCACTGAAACTTTGCCTTTTCTTTGTACTTTGGGAAAACAAATGGCCCTTGAAAGCTAACCTAGTCAGAACTTCTTGCCACCAGCCACATATCTCATCTCTTCTATCAGTATGTGATGGTCCTTCCTCAGTTAAAGGTGACTTATACAGACATGTACGTTTTTCTATTGAAAACAGCAAAATCCAATTTTCACGGCTATGATTCATCCATAACTCAAAACCAAGAGCTTTATCCATTAGATAACAGCATTTTTGCCAGGTCTCTCAATGACTTTTCCTTTCTACCTCAATGAAGAAGAATTTATTAATATCTGTTAGAAATATTACTTTATTGTTTTACTTTATCATTATTGTTTTACATTATATTTTCATTTTCAATTATGAGCCCAGCATATCAGCCACATAGTTAATTTTCCTCACTGTAATGTGCAAAATGGAACCAGCAAATTCACTGCAAAATCAGGGAGAGGTGTCAGACTGTGGTCTGGCAATGAAACTACTTCTTATTATTATATTTAATATAAGGCCCCAGTAGACTTTTTGAACTACTCCTATTCCATCATACAAAATTATGTAATGCCCTCGTTACTATGGATTAGAACAGCCACGTTCTTATTTACAAACCTACATAGGCCTAAAACACTTCAGCCATGGATTATTTCTTTTACTTTGGAGACAAAATATACAGTGCAATTCAACAAGAGGCTATGACAATGTTTCAAGAAACTCAAAATCAGCACTCCCTACAACTGGCATCCAGAAGAACTGCAGTAATGTGACAAGCTGTTTATCAGTTACTCCAAAAATAGGGCAGGCAAAATAAGGTCCAAACCCAAATTATTCAAATTCGGAACAACTTCTGCTACTGAAGGGTTAAACCCATGTTTACAAACAAAGTAACCTAACAAAATTCCAATCTAAGCCTCAAACAGTGTTCAAAAGCTTCAGATTAATAGTTACCTGAAGAAAAATGCTTATCAATAACTTCATACTAAAGCCTGTCATCTAGTGAGACTGAACATAAATCACAAGGGCATCTGCTGGTTTTGCCATTAGTTCCACAAAGGCATTTGCTCAACTCGTACTGCTTGACACAACCTAGTACAACTGAAATGTTTTCCACAGCAAGGTATAATATACTGGATGAGAACTATCAAAACATCTTTCTTTTAAAATCATGCACAGAAATGTGATGACAATGTGTAACTCATTTGTTTTTCCTTGAAAAAAAAAGAAACCAAACCAAAACCAAACAACAAATTCATCGTTCCTATACATTTGAAGTATTTTTCATATTCATAGGCTTATTTTTGCATTTTCTAAATAAAGCAGAAAAGGCTCTGATCAAAGTACTGCCCCAGTATGTGAAACATGTAACAACTTCAGGCATATACTTGCTCAATTATCTCACAAAATTAATATTTTTCTTGACAGTAAGATTCATGGTCTTGTATAAGGTACTCTCTCTCCACGTACCTTCTGTAGAAAAACCAAAATGTAAACTTTTCAGATAGAAATACTCTTTTCCTGTTAATGTCAACAGATTAAGAATTAAATTTCTGAGACACCAAACCGATAAAGTTGAAATTCTTGCAACAAATGAGTATTTCAATGCACACTATCATTTTGTTTTCTAAGGCTCAAGGGAATGTTCCGTTAGTTCAATTATAAATTGGCAAATGTACTGAAACTAGCCAGAACTACCTATTGTTTATAGAAAAACATGCTTGACAGAAGTAAGCCAACTTTGATTTAAAAGACAACAGCACATTACCTGAATCGTTGCGGAGGTATGATGACATTGCTGGGATGAGGCAAGACTGACTGAGTAACTCTAGGAGAACAGATGGAAGAGCACTGCTGTTTTGTCCCCTTCCCTCATGGCCACTTTGGGTCTCTCCATTTGAGGTACTTCCTGCAGGATTTATGTAACTGGCAAGAACCTGAAATACACAAAAGTATTTAATCAAAAATTCTTTATTTTAGGTAAAAGAACTTTGACTTTCCTCCCTTAAGGAGGATACCATAATACTTCACTATTTTCCTAATTCAGTACTGGTATTTATTTCAGTAGTCCCAAAAAATGTCTCAGAAGAAATTCTATGTAGTCATTAGCTCACAGTTCCTACTTTAGCCAATGATAAAATGAAGTAACTATTGTAATTCAGAATGACTTTAAGAGATCGGTTAGTATGACTTTTGACAAACCTGCTGGAATTACTTAAAGCAGGAGTTTGCTAACTGGTATCACTGAGATATGCAGCTGGTCATTACATCAGTCACATTCACTTTAGAACATCAACTAGCAACTTCTGTTGTTGGTTGCTTTTTTAAACTGCAAGTGTTTCAAAAAACTCTGTAACTTCCATTTGGATGGGACTTCAGGGTTTACAGATGAAACAACAACTTAGGGTGAGCATGACAATTACTTGGAACAACCACTTGTGAACACAGCTCCTGCTTCAGTAAACAAAGAGCAGCCCTCTGTGGTGTGGGTGGGAGTCACCTCACAACCGCACACTTGCTTCTCCCCGGGGCAGTTCTGCAAGAGTTCACAGGCCCTTATCATGTGTTGTAGACATAGAACCTAATGCACTTCCATGGGTCTGGTTTGTGCAGCTGTACTCTCCAATTAATTAACTTCAAGGCTTGAAAGACTGTATTATTTGACGTCTCAGGTGCTCTAAGTCACTTTTTTAGCCTCCTCTCTTTCTTTCATTTTCCTGCTTTGCTCTAACCCAAAAATATGCATGGCATTTTGCTGTCACACCCTGTAAAACACAATTTTTCTAAACAAGAGAAGGTATCAGGAAAAGTCTGCTGTACAACTGACTGACATCTTCAGCAAAATGCTGAAGGGTTTTCTACTTCTTCCTCCAATTGTTGACTGCCCAAAGCCAATGCCTCCTTACCTCATGACTTATCACAGTTATAGCTAAACATCTCCATGGTATAATAGAGAAGAACACTGCCTAGAAGCTTGGCCAAGATCTTGCCTGAATTACTTATTCAGATGATTTTCCTCTTTCTTGCTTAGGAAATCTGTTTCAGATTTTGGTTTGCTTTTGCAAGGGACATGATACTTATGCCTTGTAATCTACAGTGACTGAAATAACTGATTGTATCAAAATGATATCTTCATTACTCAGGGCATGGGCATTTCAGAACTTCATCTCAGCAGTGAGTTTAGCTAATGCATTTGCACTGATAGTTCTGTGAATTAATTTTTTGATAACCAGATAGAATCTCATTTTCCTTAGAGTGACCTAAGATAACAGGGGTTGGTCGCATTCAAGAGACTAATCATGCATGATTTTCTTCTCCTTAGCATGAGGCATTTGAAAGGTATCAGAGTTTTACTAAGATCTGGAAGTTTATGGGTGATTTACTACTGTTAATTGACATACTCATGATTTAATAGTACGTTTGAGTGAGATTTTGGCATAACACATTCACGGACACCAGTAACAATGACTGGCATTTCCTTAAAGCAGAAATAAAAGACATGAGAAAACAATAGGTAGGATTATTTGGCACACAAAACAAAATGCCTCTTCCCACATATTCCTCCTTTAAAGGACAGTCTTCACCTTTGACTGAATGCAGCGACATTGGCAGAGATGTGCCACAGGTCCAGGGAAATACATTGGAATGCCTCTTTGTTCACTGTCTGTTCAGAACTATCACACATGCTTATCCACAGAGGTCTTTTTTATGCATCAGCTTAAGTGATACTTGAAAACAGCCTCAACTGAAAATACAATTTACACCATTTTTCATGTAGATGAGTGGTTGTAAATTATTTTCTGCCTAAAACACCATAATTATTTTGTAATAAGACTGAAAAAATACTAGCTCTATTTTTAATTTCCAGTCCTAATGTTTCAAGTGCTTATCATTAGTCAAAATTTAATTACTATATACCTGTAGAAGGCAAGTCACATGCTCTTCTTCTAGCCTTTGCTTAGTCAAAGCTTGTTCAACGTCCCACCCTGAAGCTGTGGAGCCTGTTCCAAAGCCTGTACCCTTAGCCCAGTACAACTGCTGTTCTTCTGTAGATGCACTGTTGTGCGTACTTGACACCTGTGGCTAAGTTAAAAAAAAAAAAAAAAAAAAGAGTCACAAAAAATTCCACATTTTTTCATCTTATGAACATTGTCTTTAGAAAGACTTTGTTCTGCAAAAGAATGTAATCCTAATTTATTAGCTTTATAAAGACATCATCAGGATCCAGTGAAGTTCAAAGCTTTACATAGGAACAATTCTGCCACATACATAGAGTTCTAGTACAGGTCAGTGCTGAATTGTTGCAAGTGATTCTTCCATTCCACTAGCACTGTAAGCCCGGTTTTGTTTTCTTTTAAGATACTATCACCACTTAAATGGTTACTGCTTAACTAGTCAAGTTTAATGACATAATGAGAAGAAGGGGAAGGGAGTAGAAATATTATCAAAAGTACACAACTGATGTTAAGATGCTCAAGTATGTGCTAATTTTGAATAAATGTTCCAAAATAGCAAGAGGTGGAAGTTACATATATAGCTCTGACACGTGATCTCTGGGTCACTGAAACACACTCTTTCCTCTCCAGATAAGAGGGAAACTATCTTGTCCTAAAATGTTCTGAGAGAGCAGTTTTCCAAAAGTGCTTGTACAGCTTTTTCCAATAGTCTGCCTCACTGCATTTTACTAACATAACTCCAATATTTTATTGCTTAGCCCTTACAAAACTATTTAAGGAAATATGTTAATTTTGAAAGTTTACCAGGTCTTCAGTGAAAAGGAGACAGAAAAAGCTCTGATAAGCATTTATCAACTGATGTTTTCCTAATTATATATTTAGCACCCTAACTGACCTCATTTTCCAGAGCGATGAACACTTGTTACTTTCAATAGAGTTACTCAGTGACAATTAGCCTTACTGGAAATCAGGTCCCATGAGTAGATGCCCAAATTTAATTTGTAGTATTTGATTTACAGTTCTGAAAACTTTCATTTTCTGTTCAGATTTTCTTCAGTGACTTTAAGATTACACTTGTAGGAAAGGAAATTATCTATGAACAGACTGCAATGATAAAGTAAGTTATCACTTATGAAGTACTGTACTGACAGTAGTCTGGAATCACCATTTAACTTTTACATTGGGAATGTAATGCATCTCAGTGATGAAAGAGCTAAGAGATTATTCTCTTGTAGACATTACTCATTACATCACTTGTGAACATGTTGTGCTTTTAACACTCAAGGGGACTGTCATGAACACTGACTTAAAGCACTTAAGGGAAAGCCTGGCCCCAGAAACGCAAGCCTCAGTGTAGGCCTGATGAATCTCTAGTTTCAAGTTACCATCTATCACCTGATAGATAGGTATTATGAGAAAGCAAGCTGCTTAAGGGGTCATGGTAGAACTCAAGCAAAGATATGAATTAATAGTTGCCCTTTCCCTCCAAAAGCCTCAAAATGCTAAGGCATTAATGTATCAGCAGCCTGATACCCCATTAGAAGCAGAATATCTCAGCTTTCCCTTAAATTTGGCTAGCCATTAAAGTGAATTATTCTCAGGTACAGCTTCATCTCTACCTTGCTCAACCCCTCATCAGTATCAGAGCTGCTAAAGTATGGACACCACTACATTTTGCAGCCACTTAGCCATATTTAGTCACCAGGAACTTCTTCATGCAAATCTCTCCCACAACACTGCAATGAGGGCAAGTCATTTTTTAAACGCTTTTGTAGATAATTGGTATGTTATGCAGAAATGGCAGCTCATAACTGTAAAAAATAAAACCCAAACCAAACCAAAACAAAAAGGCTATAGCATGTTCAAAATAGAGGGTTGTATAATACAAGAAGTATGCTGAAAAAGATAGATTTTGGAGATTCACTCAGGACCTTCAACACTATGGAAAATATCTGTCTTTAGATCTCATTTCTGTATCAGTCAAAAGGTTATAAGAAAAAAAATAAAACCACTGCATTAATTCATTAATTTTCAGAACTCATTTACATTTGTGAAGCGTTTAGGACAAAATAATTTGCAGCCAGTAGAGTTTAGATGATGAATGCTAAATAAGGTAATAAGGTCATGCTATCTAATGAGGATTAAACAACCACCATCCATTGAGCATTATGCCTCTCATACACTGAAAAAGAAATTCCCATGAAAGAAACTGATTACACCTTAATGCGTCATGACAAGCCTTCTTTGTTGGTTAAATTTCATGATTGCTATGTTTATTTGCAGCACACAAGGACAATTACTTAATCAATTACGTCCTAATTATTTTTGCTCTTCATTCAAATGCCAACTCCGCAGAAATTAGACTACAATGAAAGCAATGAGATTATTTTCTTTTTTATAGTTAAAACTTCTACTACTACTCAGCAGCAATTATTCTGCTGCTAAACTTACCTCTGACTGGTTAGGACTAGAGTTGGGCACTCTTGGTGCATGGTGGCTTAGAGCAGAGAGACAGGCAAGGATAAGATGTATAGCCCCAATCTCCAGTGCCATCCGCCGAAGCAGTACTCCATCATCAGTAGTCAGTGGCGTAGTGCTGAACAAACTGCGCAACACATGGAAGGGCAGAGTTGGAAGCACATTTGCTGAAGGAGACTGCAGGATATGACCTAGATTGAAGAAGAAAAATATCAAACCCACATTTTCTTTCAATCGTTCAATACAGCCTGTTAATCTTTGCAATAGTTTATAAGGAACACATACAGAGATCTACTAAGGACTTCAACTTACACATATAGTAAGGTTTTTAATATAGGTGTCTCTTCACAAAATTTTTTCAGAAGAAGAGTGTAGAAGAAAGAATGTTTCTTTATTTACTTTACAGATCTGGTTAAGATCAAAAGTTAGAAAATCTGATTTGCCATTTCCAGGCAAATCCCTGACTGGGATCTGATGATCCTAACCAAAACTGAACACCTGTGGAAAAAGCCCACCTCATAAGACTTCCAGAACTGCAGGTGTAGCCAAATGACAAGGAGGCAAAAAGAAAGCAAATCTAAACATTTGCCCATGCTTTATCTTTACAGACAACTGAATCTATACTTAATCTATAAGCCACAGATTTATAAGTGCAGCTCTTCATATTATATGAAAAAGCAAGAGATTTTAGGTGTATGAGAAGATGCATTTCCAACAGAAAAGCAGAGTATTAATGCTTTATACAGAAAACTAATGTGGACTACCGAGTACAACTGATCCCATATTTTGTAGAGTTGAATTCACACCTTTTTCCTTAGGGAATGGAGAAACCGACTGCTTAGTCCAGCAAAAACAAAGGCTAAGAGGGAATACAGTTCCTGTCAACAAATGCATCAGACAAAGAAGAGCTATTTACAATAAGGAACAATTGCTGGCACAATGATAAATAGGCACAAACTGAATATGAATAAATTTAGGCTGAAAATTAGAGAAGTCCCTACCTATCAGGAAAATTATGTTCTGGAACTGTATTTCAATAACGGTAGTTGATGCATATACACAAAAGAGAAAGCAACCCAAATTTTAAGGATTTGAGTTGATCTCTTTATTAAAAAAAAATAGTAAAAAAAAAATAAAATTGTTTGCAATAGGAAGGGACTGGAACCATTCAAGGACATAAAAATCTGAGGTACTGCATATAGTCCTTCAGCTAATTACTACTCAATTTAGGTGGGAGTAAGCAGTCAGTCAGAATTTTTATTCTTGTCTATTGTCCTGTACCTAAATACAAGAGAAATAAAAAGATAAACAGAAGGGAAGGTAAATGAGACTCTTAGTTTCTCAGTTGGACTTATGAGCTACATGTTGCCCATCACTCCACAGGCTGCTAAATAGAGAGTAACTTGAGCTGATTACTGCATAGAAAAACTCACATTCTTTTCAAAGTCATAATGAAAGGAAACGTCTTAAAGGTACCAAAACATCTTTCACATACACTCTTCCAGCTTTTTCAAAACACTTAGAAATACAAATATCAGAACTATGTGCAGAATTTCAGGTTTGGTCTCAAAGACAACAACTACAAATTGTCATTTGGCTGATCTGTTCATTCATTAAGAATACCCCATTTCTCCCTTAGAACTCATACCATTACGACAGTAATTGAATTAGCTGAGCAGAAGCTTTATGAACTTTCTATCTTTCTCTCCTCTTCTAAAACATTATTATATGAGTTTGTTCTACATACGCTGTAGCTATGCTTCTAAGTGTACTCAGCTACTCGGATCAGCGTGTCTGAATGCACTGTCATCTTGACAGTGCCGTGTTTTATCGTCAGTTATTTTACACTCACTCTGACAGCTAGATAAGAACACTTGAATACTGATGATTGTGACAAAACTTTGCCAGACAGAATTTAATATTTAGAGAAAACAGACTTATCAAAGATGCTAGCAACACAGTTGTGCATAAAACATTTTTAACTTCCTGCTAAAAGCATTACAGTGTAAATAAAGTAAAATGATCTAGCTGTGGTGTACAAAGAAACATAGTAATTGCATCACATACTTCCTTCACCATCATCTGTAACTCCCAACACCAATCTCAACAGACACTGAGCATGTTTCCGTTCTTTTAGCAGCACCTCAGCATAGCCCGGGAGACGAAGAAATAAACCAAAGGCAGCCAAAGAATGCGCGGGTATGGGGGACATAGTCTGAACTGTTGACTTGATTGGTGGAGGTTCTGCAGCAATTGTTTCTGGTGCTTCATACACCAACTCCCCCGACTGTTCAATGGTAACCCATTCAAACTGATCACTGTCCTTCTGCTTTTCCTGCGTGGTCGACGTAACCACCGGAGTGCTCACCTTAATCAACAAAACCAACAAAAACTTTGTTAGTGATTCAGTCAATCAACTAGACAAAAATTTCAAGTTATGATCTGAAGAACATATAATCTCAATATAGGACACCATTAAAAAGTCTCATGAAATACACTACCATTTACAGATACAGGGATTAGACTAAATGGCTAAAAATGGCATTCCTGATGCATTTTCAATAGTTCTATTAATTCGCCAACCTGAAATTCTCAGTTAAAATGTGTTGCGTAAAACTTAAAGGCAACAAATTACACTGAAATAAATAATGCAAAGATTAGTTTACATATCAGACTACTAAATAAGAAACGGCCCTTTTATTTTTAACACTCAGTGTGAACTCAAGTGTATAATTTTTAACTAGATTAATTGCAAAAAGGAGAATAATTAACCACAATACCCTTTTAAAGCTAAGAAGAAATTTGGGTATCTTAGTCCTGTAGCAATGCATGTGCTCCTTTTTGGATTTCAATCGATTTGGCAGGATTTATTACTATTATGATCTAACACAACAGTCTGTAGTTCTCTTTTATGGACTAACACTGCACAAAGGACTACGCAGTCAGGCATTATGATGTAAACCAGAGTTTAAAAGGGTAACAGTTGTACAGTTCCCCAGAAAATAGTCATACACTTAAGTTAAAAATAAGGTATGACACTCACCCGGGTCTCGCTCATAATTAAACATCACAAGTTTCGGGGTTTTATGCTATTCAGATGAACTGATGCAATCGTATTTAAAATTTTAGTATTTATATCACCAAGCCGATCTAAACTGAAAAAGATTAACCTGAAAAACCCTTGCAGAATTTATTCATAGTATCAAATTCCTAATTAAAAATCAAAGCCATGATTAGATGCATTTATTCCAATCATTTACACATTAAGAGAATCAGAATTATCACTGACTTAGAGACAAATAAAATTAAAGAATGAAGAGACTGGAGAATTCATCAGTCTTCACTCTGAATCTTTTATTTGCTTTTATTGTACTTAATTTGTTTTTACGGATCACAGAATTCCTATTCGGTATTTGAATCCAAAGTGTATCTCAAGCTAAAAAATTCTGAGAAAAAAATAACTTCCCAGGACTATAGAAAAATAATGAAAAAAAGAAATAAAATTTCTCATGGCCATAAGTTGCTTTTCATCCGTTGCAGAACTCCATGAATCATTTTACTTCAATACACAGTAAATGTTATCTCTCTTGGATTTCAAAATATGGTAATTGTTTATGTGAACACATTTCCTTATCTTTTAATTCTTGAACCAGCTTAAAACTAGACCTCTGAAACATCTTCCCAGAACTGTTTACAAAGGATTCATACTAATTATCCAGTCTCATTACAGGGTTCCTATTCTGGCCATAGCTTTGAATCAGGGTAACAACAGCACCCTTAATTAATGATTGATTAATTTAATTTCCAAGTGAATATTTGTTTACATATTTATATTT
>JAAGNO010031027.1:72455-92472 GCA_033439905.1 Ceryle rudis
AAAACTGAATTTCACTTAACCAGAAGAAACCCCACCTCTGAGGGTACATTTACATGAGCAATTAAACGATAAGCAAGTATGGCTCTATGGTACATCAGGAACTATGTTATTGCACCCTCTAAGATATTTTATGAATTAACAGAAGCAAGGCAAGCAGCAACATGGAATTCATGCATTTGTTCCACAAGGACATGGCTACTCAAGCAGCCTACAACATGTATAGGGAAGCAGCACATATAGCTGGACTGGGCTTGTGCAGTTATGCACTCGCCTTTTTTAAAGTGCCTTCCCACATATCTGAGATGCCCAGAAGAACCATAGGGAAATAGGAGGAAAATATTGTCTTGAAACAAACAAAACACTTGTAGTATACTGTGTTCCTATACTGATCTTTTTCACTCACTTGCTGAATTACATCAGGATAAAGCATAGGGAGTCTCTCTGCAATAAGGGCCAATCCCCCCATTCCTGCAAAAACTTGCAGTGGTGACTGAATGGGACAGGCTTCAAGAAGTGATTCATCTAGAACTGCATCCATACACTCATCTCCAGGACTGATGGCTTCATCTTCAGGGCAAGGTCCCAGTAAATCTACATGCTCTACAAAAACACAGAGGAAAGAGAAATTAATACATCGTCATCAATATTGTGTTTATTTTGTCATCCTCACTTAAAAGATGACTTCACAAATATCAGTTCCTTCTTAAGCAAAACCTGAGTCAAGAACCTGAAATGAACGAGTACAAGAATATCGAAAGAAAAGTATTCGTGGTAGCTCTTGCCAGTGACGGCACATTCATATCATAACGTGGCATTATTTGTAGAGTTACACGTTTATTACTCTAATGTTATGTTTTATTAGAATTTGATCTATGCCTTCAAGATTTTGTTAACTTTCAAAGTATTTCATTTTCTAACACTGTCTTTCATCATGGAAGTAAGAGTAGGTTTGTTACTCTCTAATAAATAGTTTATAGCAGAAGAAAGGAAGGACCTTACATTAGTCTTGCTTTTTCCTCAAAAATGCTGAACAAGAACTTTTTTTTTTAGTTTCACCTTTCCCATCATTTAACTCATCATCCATGAAATCTTATTACCTATCACTCACCAATCTATCATTCTCCTGTCTCCTCTGTAAGGCATCAAAACGCCCCCCCTGCCAAACCTGTGCAATTTAAATCTGTTCTTCATCAGCAAAAAGGTAAAGATTCCTATTTTTGACATTCTACTAGCATCCATCCTCCCAGTTTATGACTAAGCACCCTATTATCTTGTACAACAGACCAAAAAAAAAAAAAAAGATTGTTTTATATGCTGATACACAGAACCCTTACCAAAATTACATTTTGCCAAAAATCAGCCCTCTTTGTTTATTACCACAGGCAAACTTGACAGTGAACATTTAATCTACTATTCTTAAGCAGACAAGCAGAAACAACCTCTGTAAGTTTTCCCTGTCACCACAGATAGAGGGTGAGGATGTCTACAAATGTGCTGTCTCAGCAAGGGACCACTTTCTGTCAGACACATGGAGGATTTCACCACTCTAGGTTGAACATGATTTTCAATTCAATTGCTTGCAATGACATTAGATGATCAGACCACAAGAAAGGTTAGATTTCCTTCATAAAGAAAATTTTAAAATAAAGATTTTGAAGGGAGACTCACTCCCCTGTTTTACATTGGTTTACAGCTGTAAGCCTTCCCAAGAAAGAAAAACAAGGCAATTGACACACAGATATTCACAATGTGTGGAAATATCACCAAGGCAAATGCTTCTCTGCAAAAACCCTTGAAAAATATGTTATTGGTGAGTAAGGGTATAGGCAGATTTTTTTTTTATTAAGAGTGCAAATATAATGCTATTCCTTTCACATCTTAAGCGTAACTCCCTCCAACAGTTTTTAAGTACGCTTCTCTAGTACTTGCTTTAATTAATCTTATTATAACCCAGTTTAAACCACTACATCTCCACGAATGTTCTTCAAGTTTTCAGTAAAGTCATGCACTTCAGCTGTGGAAAACTGCTGATCTCCAAGGCATTAAAACACATAGGAAAAAAATGTAAATAAAATTTTTCCTCAAGTATAGCAGTAGCATATGCAGAACTAGAGAATCCATGTGAAGCTATAAAAATCTGCCCAGCACAGATGATGTCAAAAAAAAAAAAAAAGAGTTTACTTTAAGTAGCAAGTAAGGAAATGCTGATATCTAAGAATGATTTCTACAGATACTAAAGACTAGTCATAAAAAAGCAGTAGCAGTAGCCTTCATAACTGATGAGTGGTGATTGTGAGACATCTGAATGTAACTAATATTTTGCTGCATAGCACCACAGATCAATGGATTTGTAACGACAAAGTCAAATTTTAAAAAGTACTAGTCTCGAGTTTAAAAACATAACCACAAACATAGTAACTTAATAAAAGTACAAAGAGGTCCTCCATGTTTTCACATGCAACTCTACTACTAAACTGAACCACCTCTAATGTTTTTTGAATTCTATTCAAATAGAAAAATATTTATTGTGTGAGAGATTTGTATATCCAGCCATTACATGGAGTGATGAAATATTCAGCTCAGACCAGAGAGAAAAAAAATTAGGTATTTTTTCTTTAAACGCTTCTTTCCGTTTCTTATTTTTTCTAGAAAGAGACTGATTTATCATAGAATCCTATAATGGTAAGAGTTGGACATTGAGTCCAACCCTCCTGTCAATGCAGGATCAGCTAGGGCAGGCCACACAGGGAGAGATCTTGAAAGTCTCTAGAGAAGGAGACTCCACAACCTCTCTGGGCAGCCTGTTCCAGGGCTCTGTCACTCTCACAGTAAAGAAGTTTTAATTCATGTTGAGGTGGAACTTCCTGTGTTCCAGTTTGCGACCGTTACCTCTCGTCCTATCACAACTGAAAAGATACTGGCCCCTTCTACTTGACACCCACCCTTCAGATATTTATAAACTTTAATAAGATCCCTTCTCAGTCTTTTCCAGCCTAAACAGCCCCAGGGCCGTCAGCCTTTCTTCCTAAGAGAGATGTTCCACTCCCTTAATCATCTTTGTAGCTCTCTGTTGGACTCTATCTAGAATTTCCCTGTTCCTCTTGAACTGGGGAGATTGGAACTGAACACAGTACTCCAGATGTGGTCTCACTAGGGCAGAGTAGAGGGGGAGGAGAACCTCCCTTGACCTGATGGACACGTTCTTCTTAATGCACCCCAGGATACCATTGGCCTTGCTCGCCCCAAGGGCACATTGCTGTCCCATGAAGAACTTGTCGTCCACCAGAACTCCAAGGTCCCTCTCCACGGGGCTGCTTTTTTTATCAAGTGAACAGTTTTTAAATGAAGCCCCCATCTTAAAATAGCTGAATAGTTAACTTTGTAATTCCATGTGTGTCAGCAGGCTGGTGATCAGCAGATCAACTTAGCTTAATTTTAAGGTCACACTTCTCTAAGTCCGTCCCTAAAGAAATGACATAAAAATACTTCAAAACATATTCCCGGGATACAGATTCCCCCTTCCCCAGCACTATGAGTAAGTAGCAAGCAGTTAGAAAAAATTAAACCAACATTAGCAAGAAACAGGCCATATTGGGAAAGTTAATGTCTTTAAAAGCTTTTACAAGACCTGCATAAATGGGCTTGAGAAAAATTCCCATTTTCAAAGAAGCATTTAAGTAGCCAAGTTGCCACAACAAAAAAAATCACAGGCTTCTGTAACTCATATGGTTTCAAACAGCTCCTGCATTACTTAAATCTGCTCTGGTTATAAGCACAAACACTTAACTGTAGAGAACCAGTATAGATGTCAAGAAACAAAATACATCATATCTATACAATCATATAATCGTATCATACATAACACTACAATGAAGAAAGAAAAGTGAAACCAGAACAACCATATTGGTGCATCTTACAGATACAATCTAAAGACAGACAATGAATTTGTTCTTTATCATGGAATTTAGTACTTGTAGTGAATGGCTCAGGAACATCATTCAAGAAAATACAGAAAATGTCTGTTTCTTACCAAGAAAACTGAAATAATTTTTTGTCCAAAACAAAAGCATTTCAAAAAGGAAGATACCAAAAAAAGTACACTCACCTTTTTCTGTGTGAAGACGTTTAAATGAGTCTGTTTTCGATAAGCTTGGATCTGAGATGACTTTGGAACCAAGCTTAACTGTCAAATCTATTGAACGGTATCCTTGAGGGAGTTTACGGTCATATAGCAGCGTCAGAAGCTGAGCAAGTGTCATTTCAGCTGGTAGCGGCTGCCCTAAACACCAATGGCATGGAGTCAGAGAGGAATATTATGACCGACTTCTATTAACACACATGTGCAGGTGATGTTCATTACTTGTACCACAGATGCCAAGTAGTCTGAATATTACCTGGTTCCAAACCAAGGCCTTAATTTTACCATTTGTTGTCTTGGGAAAAGGGGCCCCTTCAGTCTGGAACCAAGCATCAAAGAACTATGCCATCATTCCCTAAGCAGCTCTGTTCCAAGAGCCCAAGCACTTGGCTTATTTAACAGCTGAGGCTGTAATTTGATGTGCATTAAGTGGGTACTTCCTGTCCCCTACTATTAAATCCCACCCCTGCTTCACCCTTGAATTGTGGTGGCATAAAGATGTGTGACCATAAGGTAAAACGGCTGAAATGGAAAACTGGAAAACCAGGAAAATTGCAATTCTTTTTCAGTCCCGGTAGTCTCAGCAAGAAAAAGTGAATGGTGCTGCCAGGAATACTTCTCTCAGCAGCAACAGAGACTTGAACATGCAATACAGCCCACACTGATTACTCAAATCTAGATTTTGGCCACTTTGTTGTTTACTAAGAATATGTTCTTCCCTGAACTTATAAGTTACTCTCAAGGCAGAGCTATTTTTCCTGATAAGTAGACTTATGCATGAAGTGAAATGTTTTATAGTTGGACCATATAATGCACTTAGCATGCCCATTTCATCTTGACTGTAATTAATAACACAAGCTCCAGGAAGGTCTTTAGTAGGAACCTGTTTCTTCAGTGGAAGATTGTGTCTTAAGAAATTAAAATTAAACTGTCTTGCCATTGTGCAAGGGAATAAATTTCCTGCTCTTTTTTAAAACTTTGTTTTTCATGGCCGCTTCTTTTGTAACAACTCGCTGTTTGCACACGACATGTGATTGACCACATCACAAATACAGAATGGTCTACATCACCAGTAGACAGTCAACCTTTACCACTAGGTACTGAAAACAGGAACTGAGTTTTGATCTTCTCTCCAAAATAGCAGCTTTAACTGTCAATTTTAGATAATTTAATCCAAGTACATGATCTCTCTAGTAATTGCCAGAGGACAGCCTCAAAGGAAATCATTCCGTAGTAATTTCCAAATTTAAGTTTTTATTGGGTAAAAATTACTTTGATCATAATGTTACCATTTAATTCCCTTAGCCAGATTGTTGGTTTTATACTATAAAACAGATAAGCAGCTCTTCTACATAATATTAAGTGCTTCACCTACGTTGCTTTCCTCTATGTCTGATCTGATCCTAAGAATTCCAGTCAAACCAGTCTCTCTCTATAGAAAGTGAGATCCCTCTGCCTCAACTACAACATTGCCACCATATTTGTCCACGTAGTTGATAAAATGGGAGTATCTGTTATAAGTTAAATGTAACTAACTGCTTAAGACATACTGTTTTTGAAAATACGAGTATTATGGAATACAAGAGTATTCCTGAACTGGCAAATCAACTTCCCAGAGAGCAATACAAGTTGGCATCCACCCAAAAAATGAAATAACAGGGCACAGATACCAGTTCATTTCTGCCTTGCAGGTAAAAGAAAATGGGAGTCACCTTATAAACACCCCGCCCCCCGTTTATTTGTTAGTCAAAGTGGAAATCTTTTTGAGATTTTGTTTAGGAATAAGAACATAACTACAAGAAAAATTAGCATAATTGTTACTTTTGTCAAGCCACTATGACGTTAAAATGCTCCCCTTCCAGTTAAATGCTGTTACCAACCCAGAAGGGCTCTAGGCTTCAAGATGTTCAGTAGAAAGGTAAAAATGTCCATTAGCATTACAACTACTTCCTGATGATTTATCAGCCACTGAAAAAGACCAAAATTTTGAAGTTTAAAACAAGTTATTAAATTTACCTGGTAGAAGTTTATGGTACAGATGAAAGACTGGCACACTAATGGTCTTGCTGGAAGATTCTCCTCCTGAGGAAGAAGTACCTACTTTATCCGCCATCACTCTTCCTCGCCTTGATGGTGGACGTGGAGGGGTGGATGAAACAGCTCTCTTTGACTGAGATTTCAAGCCTAGTACACAAGTAAAAAAATTCAAAGTCACTAACTTCAGTTAGCCAAGATGCAGTGTACTCAATACCTTCAATGATAGCAAAAAAAGTGTCTTATTTTTCAACACTAGCTAATTAAATATCAGAATAGCATTCATATATAAAATATATCCTAATATAATGTTGGTATTTTTATACTTATGAGGCTGCACATCCTTCTGAGCCTCAAACACAAACCAAACCATAACTGTGTTAGATCATATCATCCATTAAAAAAGCAAAAGCTATTCTAATTCTGCTCTTAAAAAGCCTGTCTAATAATGGGCCCTACAGTAAAACATTTTTGGGTTATATTTTCAACTGAAAGCAAGAAAGGCAAAAACTTCTAAATTGTCAGATACTTCAGCACAGACTACACTACTAAAAAGATGACCAAGCCGAGTACTAACAGTACCACATGGAATGAAAGACATCTTTAAACATGCTTTTAAAGTTGCCTAGGTCAAAACAGTTACAGTAAGCACTGCATGAAAATTAAAAGGCAAACAAGATACCTAAAAGAATACTGGGCTTATATGGCAAGACTGCCATATTTTGGGACAGCTTAAGTTGACTTGAGGTACAGCAAAATTATAATACTGTCATGTACCCTTCTATGCAGGTGACAGACCAAATGAAAAAGCCAGCAGGTCAAAATACAGACACAGACAACTATTGCCTCGTCATTAGTCAAGAGCAGCTGCAAAACTAACATCCACATCTGAAATACTGCTCAGCTGAAAACATTCTATAATAAGAACAGTCATAATACACAACACATTCTCCAATAATCTCAGTATAATGAACTACCTTCTCTCAGGAAGATCCACCATCTCTACTCTCTATTAATTTTACTAATAGGGAACAGGTTAAATACTGGCTGCATGAGGCCCTGAGGACACTAAAAAAACCCCCAGAATATACAAAAAGAAAAGATGGAAGGTTTCACAAAGGCAGTAAACCCAAATGCAATTGAAATAAGTTCACATTTAAACTGTTTTACTTAACTGGAAAAAAACCAAACCCAACACACAAACACAAAAAGATAGAAAAACTTAAGTCTGCTTCTTTCTAAATTGGGAATGGGCTGTATCAGGCCGTATGATCAGAGATGCAACTGGGGTGAGATATGGCTGACTGTGCTATGCCTTATCTTCAAGCTTGGGATTTTTTTTTTTCTTCCTAGATTCTTCCTTCATGTTTCAACCCTTCAGTTGGACGTATTAATAATTTAAATATTACCAAAACATGTCTACTCTGTTTAAGTGGCACCTACTGTAAATATCCTTCCAGATATAGATGCTGTAATTAACATCAGTTGTGATGCTTTAAACATACACTAACATCCATTAATTGCTGCCCTATTCAACGCTTATAGAGTGTTGAATAGGGCATAGAGTTCTATCTATATCTAAATACTGAAATAAAAAGCTTAAGAAATATTGGTGCCAGAAGTCAGAGGAAATCAACATCTCTTCTTCATGCTTCATGAAGTGTAAATAAAATTGAGGTACCTCAGTGAAGGCAGAAAGCTAGATAGGAAAAGAGTAGTTTGAAGTTCATTAATCTCTCTCATGCACTCCAGAACTTCAAACCAAAAGACTTATCATCTCTATAGCCATCATCTGCACTGTAATTTTCTTGTGTCACTGCAAAATTACTATGTTCAATCTATAGCTTCCATAGTAGTTTTGAAGGAAAAGGGTTCACATGAATGATTTCAAAAGGATATTCACATTAGTTTTTAGGAAGTGAATGCTTCAAGATCCTGTATTTGTGGTTTCCAAGTGGAACAACATAGTTTTATGCTTACATTTCCAATTGACAGTTTTTTAGCAGAATACCACCAGTTGTTATGCAAGGTATATGGATCCTTTTATTTCCAAAGTATATTGTGGGAGTAGAGATGATTAAACTCTGATGCACCAGCCACTGCAAACAGGTAAAGGTAGTAACACCCATACCACAGTAATAGTACACAAATGCTGATTTATTACGATGTAATCCAAGCTCCAGATGTGTCTCTACAAAATCCTGTAAAATGCACTAGCAACAGCATCCACAGTGTATCACTGACGCACACATTGAGGTACGAGGCTGTTAAAGTATACAATCCGTGAAAGGCAGTGGTTCTATCAGGAACCAATCTTTGCTGCCTAACAGTTAGATTAACTGGGCACTAAAATTTTTCTAACCATCATTAGTAACAAGAAGAATTGTTGATAGATATTTCCATACACATACTTTTAACACGAGAAAGATCCATCTTTCAGAAGGTAGAAGAAAAAGACATACCAGAAGCAACAACAACGCTATAATTGTCCTGAAATCCATTTTCTGCTTTAACTTTTTCTTTCTCTTCATAATTCTTTTTTTCTTTATCTTCCTTCTGTTCATTTATTAGCTTAGCTGTAATACTGGGTGTATCTGGGGGGAGGGGGGGTAAGAGAAAAAGGCATTTTAAGCTACCAAGTTTATTTTATTATGGTTTCTAGGCTATTAGCAAGATTATTCTCAACTATTTTAGTTACTTAAGAGTTCCATCCCAGGCAGCAATAGTCTTGTAAATATCTATGAATTAAAGTATTATGATAATTCTGGTGCCTCTTCTCCCCAAAAATCTGTCCTCTGACAATTCAAGACCATAACAGTTTAAAACTACTACCTGCTGAGTCAAGTGTATTCATGTTAAAACATCACTGCAATCAACCAGACATGAGAGGAAAAAAAAATCCCACCCAAACGCCAAAAACCTCAAACTAAACCACAGAAAATCACCAACAAAATAACAAGACACCCCACTCCACTTCAGAACTGGCAAGTATGACTGTTCCTTTGAAATGGTAGGATGCCTAAAGTACATTACACATCCAAAACTTGTGCTGTGTGCTGGAGTGAACACTAGATTACTGCAGTTCAACCATTTTGGTTCAATCATCAGTGCAGATCACAAATACCAGCAATCAACTATTAAAATATTTATGACTGGTGACAATGGATCATTTCAGACCTTGTAAGGTGCAACACTGGCACCAAAATGCCAAATAATTCTCTAATTGCTTTTGAATAGTAACTTGTTTCCACACAGCTATAGCAGCCTTAAGCTGCAACCACAGACTCAAGACCTAGAAGTACCATCCAGCTATCTTTAACTGTACATCATCAGTGGGTAAGGTGCTGAAAGAGATAATGGTTTCACACTGCTTGCAAATGTACTATGATTTGTGCCCTAAGACACTGGTTATGTCTGGGTTAGACAATAGTGCAGATCAGAAGAAGAGTATGAAACTGCTTGTACTCAGGACCCAACATCCACAGGTTCTCTCTTTCTCTCTCTCTCTTTAGCTATCTAAATATCAGTAAGACTGGGTGTTGACTTATAAAAAAATTCTCATTAGTATTATTATTACTACTATTATTAAACTTCAGAGTTGCTCTAGTTTGGTCTCATGGACTGGAAAATTTAATTGCTGGAAAATGTTAAGTCATTAATAAAATTATTAAAGAAGCCTTAAGCAATGGTATTTTTTACTACTCATATGATACCCAGATTTGTTGTTCAATTCTTCTGGCCAGCCACGACCAGTAAGTTAAGAATGAATGAAATGCAAAACAACTGTTATTCATCCCAGACAAACCTATCTGCAATGATACTACACATTTTCTTCCTACGGTGAAGGGATGCGAGCAGAGATTTAGCAATGATTTTAGATTCCCCCCCCCCCCTTTATTTTTCATTAAAGGCTGGAAGAAAAAGTATGAAATGAACATGCTTATAGGGATTTATTTTACCGGAAAGTATGACACAATCCATCTGAGACATTAACAGCATAGTTTAAAAAACAAAACAAAACAAAACAAAACAAACCCCAAAAGAAGTTAACTCAAAGGACAGACTGTCAGGATCTTCACAACTTCCTATTATTGCAGTTGTGGCAGTCTTTTCTTCCTTTCTACCCCCAGTCCATCCCTTCCCTCTCACCCAAACACATTTTACTATGTCTCAACCGCTGAATGATAGACAAGTATCAACAAGTTTTTAATACAATCGGAGAAATCACATTAGATGAGGGATGTAAACATAAGAGAACCTAAACTTTTATGGAATTAATTCTTCTAATTTAAAATGATAGTTTGAGAAATAACAATTCGGTAGCAAAAACTAAAGTTATGGTGCCCTATGAAGTCAGCATTTGATCAATTTCAATTACAGACATCACCACCACCTTATCCTTCCCAGTCCCTATTATCACTGGCTATCAAGTTGACTGAAATACACCGCTAAGGCAGCTACTCAGTACAGTTTATGTCACTGCTCCACAGCTGATCCCTACCTCATACGCAGTGACTATCCCACTCATTACAGTAATTCTGACCATAAACTGCAGAAGGATCTAAAGACCTTGGTCACATTCCACACATGACCGTGTGGGGCACTAAGTGAATATAGAATTTTAACAAACTTTAAACTTTAAGAAAATTTAAGAAAAAAATAAATAAAAATAATGCCTTAACATTATCCTCTCATTGTATATAATTTAAAACTTAATCTCTAAAAGTAAACTATGGTTTTCAATCTCAATTAAGTAAGCAAACTCAAATGTTTATGCAATAAGCAAATGTATATCCACAGAAATTAGATGGATTCTTCATTAATGTCCTTTTCATAGCAGCATGATTTCATCTCAATCTTGAGAGAAACTTTTAAGTTCTCATTATTTAACCGACATAATTTGGGAATATTTGGGAATATTAAGTGACTGGATAAAAGACGGAGGGTTTTAAAGACTAGTATTTGCAGTATCATTTGTATGGTCTTGCAAATATCCCCTAGATCTGAGAATAAATACAATTAATACTAAAAAGCAAACAAAAAACCCGTAACAACCAATCAACTAAGCAACCAAAAAAACCCCCAACAAAACAAAACAAAAAAAGAACTAAACAAAAAACCCTTGTCAGTTTTCTTTTGAAATTGTATCTTACAAAAATAAAACATGAACTATTGCAAACTTGCCTGACACACGATCAAGAACCTCTGCTAGAGTTGTTGAGACAGGCAAGTGAAGAGTACGAAATTTGTGTCCAGCTCCATACATTGGATGTTGAATTACATGACTAGTAGCATTAATTCTACCTTTGTACAGCTGAAAGGAAAATAAAGTCAACAGTTAACAAGACTTTAACATTCAGAAATAAGTTAAAACACCAAGTTCCTATAAAATCACCTTAGCAAAATAAAGTTATGTCTTTTGTGTGCTAAAAGAGAAAGCTGACATGTCCTTCAACTTTGGAGGTATGCTGTAAAAATGCATCAGATCAGAACAAGCTTATTTTTTTTAACTCAAAACAATTTGCTTTGAAAGCCTAGAATAGTTTTAGAATTAGAAACAGTATGATATTTGTTTTAAAAAATTCAATTATTTTACATAGCTGTATATGAGGAAAAAAATTGACTGAGTTGAAATCATTTATGAAATTAAAACTTAATTATTAAATGAAATTAGGAAAATCACATTACAAGGAGAGTAAAGATGTCTACTGCTCTGAATTAGGGGTGAAGTTTTTTCTAGACTTAATATCTTCTTTTTCCTATTAGTATGGATAACTAAGTTACTACTAGTTAAAATATTTCAAATTTTTATCATAACCTTTTAGCTTGAGATCTGCTCGCATTTCATATTATTCTTTGCTTGCAGGAACTTGTTATGACTTTCCTGCAAGGCGAGTGCCACTTATCCCCTTCCTCTTATCATGAGGAGAACAATTTACTAATATTCACATACAGCATACAGAATATATAATATTGCTCTTCCATATTATTTAAAAAGAAAAATACTTGATGACAATGAGAATTTAACTTCTAATATACAGTTTTGGTAAGAACTTAAAAGAGATAAAAATGGGGATCCAATCTTTGAAAGATTATGTTGTCTGATATGCTAGAACTATATGCTGCACATCCCAATTATTTTTAGGGTTTCTCTTTGGATGTTAAGAGAACCATCTCAGTAAAAACAGACTGCTTCTTGGTGCTTTTAACAGAAGAAATTGAATTATCTGTCAACTTGTTTTCAAGATGCTTTTTCTCCCTTTATATATCTAGTAACATTCTGTAAAAATCTGCTGTATGTAAATTAAATTATTAGGAAATTCATGTTAACTTTAAATTACCAATGACCATGTTAACAATTACTCTCAGCCAGCTTCATTAAAAATTAAATGTTTATGCTAAGACTGTATTTGTTGCTCCTTTTCCATTTTATACTACCTCATTCAGATTTCCTGTCATATACCTCATGTACTTTATTTCCAAGATGTAGCATGAATGGCAGAAACCAAAGCAGAAAATAATTTTTCCTTGTATGGGAGTACCAGATCTTTTAATAACTTCTAGTTTTCCTACATTTCTTTATTCACAGCCTTCAGCTGAGACCACAGCATTTCAGTTAATTATAGTTCTGTATTCTGGTGAAGCATGTGGAAGTATAAAAGCATACATATGTTTTATAAATTAATTCAAGTATTTGACACTCAAGAATTTATTTGTGGTGTTTTGGCTAACTCTGAAGGATCTCTGTTAATTTTTAAATACCAAAACTATGACTGTTCCTTAATGAAACTGATAATTAAGAACTGCTGGAAACTAAAACTTGTATCTATATTTGCTGCTAATGCATAAGGATACTATTAAAAAGTCTTTCGTAAGATAAATTTCAGTTGTCAATTCTTTCGGAAACAATGTATTTTCAACAAGATGGCTTTGTTTTACAATACTGCCTTAAGTTTTCCTTTAAAATGCTCAATTACAATTGACTAACACATCCCTTTCCAAAATTCCGCCATGTCTACAGTATGAAAAGCTGCTGCGTGACATAGCTGACTATACCCACATTTATTGTTTGTTTTGTTTCTGGTTTTGTTTGTTTGTTTTGACTTTGGTTTTGTGTTTTTTTTTAGGGCTATTTTTTTTCCATGTTTACCATATCAAAAATTCTTACTGGACATGGGGACTGAAGAAATAAAGTCACTTTCTCATCCTCTAGCATCAGTTGCAAAAAAAGCCTCCTAATAAATCCTGAAATATTTCCAGACGTTGGGAGGTTCCCACGCTGAGGAGAGGACTGGAACAATTCACAGAGAACCTAGGAATGAAAATGACATCAGATTTAAAATATTTCTATATTTAGGTGTCTAAAGCATAGCTCTACACAGCTATATTAGGCAGTGCCTAAGGTCTACCTTTCAGTTATCATTCAAACCAGACCTGAAATGTGCAACACTGAAGAAAATACCAGTAGCAAATAAGTTTTTTTATAAAGAAGTTCAAAATGCTGCCAACAGCATCAAAGTAAGAGTAAATACACAGACTACTCAAAACAAGACAAAAAATTAAGATAAAGTATTTAGAAAAATAGCCTTCAAATTCCTAAAAGAAAAATTCCCCACTGCATAATGCAGTATTACTATGAGCCATTAATAGAGAACTGTACTGAATTTTGTTTCTGAAGTCTACCTGTTCCCAGGGCATCAGCATTCTTAATGTTGGAAAGAATCTTTTTGTAATTATACCTTTATTCAGCTGGGTCTGCAAGGATAACAAATGTGAGGGAAAAAATAGCTGAATTTGCACTAGAATGTCAAATGCAGAACGATATTCTGCAATAGCCTGTATTTCCCTGGTCACAGACTGCAGAGGGTATACGGCTGTGCAAGCAAATTTACAAGAAATCTCCTTATGTTACCAATATATAAAAGATGCATACGAAGCTTGATTTTCAAATTCCATTTCAGAAGAATTTATACTTATTCATTTAAATAGAGCAATTTGGATTTTGGTCTAAAGTTTATTACTCTAAAACCAGAGGAATACAAATCTATACATAAGCCTGGATGGCCACACCAAAATATTTTTATATTACTCAAAGTCAAACCAAGAAACCAACAATTTTAATAAATCTGTTTTCAAGTCAATAATGGTTTACAAAAAGAAATTACTTTAAAGAAAGATAAAAAAAGTAAAAAGCATGAATAACTACAGCCAACTTTCAAAAAAGAAATTTAAACTTTTTTTCTTTTCTCTCACCTGTGCCATAAGTCTCTGGTTATTAGGATGGCAGGAGATGCACTGTAAGAAAAAAGCAACTGTTGCGTTTTCAATTGCTGTCCGCTGCTGAGTGGTCAACCCAGTTGTTACAGTTGAAGAAAGCAAGCTAGATCTTGCACTGGCCTGTTGTGTTGTCACATTGTGTCCTCCAGAAGTAGCACCAGAATGGCACAACAGAAACAAAAGTGCTGTCCACAATGGATTGACTTCAGAGCCACCCAACCAATCCTTCATCATGTGGCTGTTGCCAACTTCTGTCAAAAACCTGAGAACAGGAGCAACCAGGTCTGCCGTGATAGGCATTTTATTAAAGTGCTGTGGAACATGATGCCTCCTGAGCCTGTCCTGGGTGATATCCATTGATTGTGCAGTGCAGTCAGAGCTAGAAGTATGGCTAAAGCAAAAACTAGCAAGACTTCTTACAAGCAGTGAAGGCAAACCTGAGTCCAATAATTGCTTGATAGCTTCAGGTGACTGAGATGAGGCAGCAAGAGTAGCCAGGTGAGACTCTGTTAGTGCAAGAGGAGCTTGTGCGTTTTTAGAGTCATCTGTTAAAGATGAACTAAGGTCCTGCTTTTTGCTGTCATCAGTCATGGACAGTCTGTGTTGACACTGCATTGGAGGAGGAGTGATACCCATCCACCCCATGAGTAGGGAAAAATAATTTGGGTGGATGTGGCACATAGAGCAAAGCAGACTATCAACAGCTTTCTTCAAAACCATGTTGCACGGAAGAGACATGGACCAGTTAAACAAGGACCTGTAGAAGACAGAAAGTCATGTCAACACGTAGTTTGCTACTCATATTCCCTTTTCTTCATTGGTTCATAAAAGGTCTTTCCACATTTAGAATTAACGATCGTAGAAGCTGTTATAAAACTGCTGAGCTTAAAAGCCTCTTTAGGCACACAGTTATCAGCAGCACATTCATTACCCGAAAAGTATTCCTCAAGCATATGTTTAAATTTTTTTCATCATACTGTATTTAGAATAGATATAAGACAACTTTTCTGGCAAGCTGCACATGAAAGAAAGGATTTCAGCCTATTGACAGTTGTCACAATCTATGTGTTTTTACACGCACATACACTCATTTACATAAAGATCTCTTTTATACTAGTATAAATCAAAATGGGCTATCCATTTTATGAAGTCTATTTTTATAGTTCTTCCTTTTCAAGAGTTTTTAAATATAGCCTGAAAATGTATTTCTGTTAAAATGTGTTGCTGAAAGGATTAATTGGCCTGCAATTTAAAATCCTTAAATTGATTCCCAAAATGAAGAAGCTCATTTTGAATTAACAATTATTTGTATGACAGTATCACTGAAGTGTCTTTAGAAAAGGTCTAGCTTGTAGTCACCATGTATCTAAAGACCATCATATTGCACATATAAAGGGGCTCCACATCCTTGTAACAGTAACATTCACATTTCCCAGTATTTGAATGTTTAACTGTACCTACAGGAGACACTAAAGTGGTAGAAAAATAAGAACTTTTCTGAAGGGCAACAAAAAAATTATGTGTTATAAAAATTATGTTCCTTTCATTAACTGGAATTATATTCAATGGTACAAATCAAAGATGCTTTACTAGACACAGGAAATGTAACAGCTCTATTTCTAAAATACACATGAAACAAAGCTATGTGGCTGGTCTTTTTTTTTATTTTGTTTAAACAAAAGAGATGGTTAAGAAACATAATTAAGAATGCTGGTTCATGTATTTTCACTCTGGAGTCACTAAGAGTATACATATGGTGTTTAAGTTTTCATTAGAATCCAGCAGCATCCAGCAAATTCACAGTTCAAGACTCACTCAAGATTTTGTGCTCTGCTTCTTTCAAATCAGACTGGCTGAAACAAAAATGGTGACTACAAAAAACCCCAAACACCTCCTCCTCCCTCTTAGCTATCACTTATATATACTTGCTGGATACCATAAGTAATAAAACAGTGCTTATATAACCGGATGTTAATGAAGATCATGGTTATAGGCACTGTGAAAATTACTGTAAACACTTAGTTTCAATAAGAACAGCCAAGAGTTATCCATTAAAAAAAACAAAACCAAAAACATGCAACAGATTACCTTCCAAATCTGCAAGTACATACATGGATTTGCAGTTTTGTTTCAGATTTTTGCTTTTAAACACAATTATACCTGAAATATGTGAAGTGCAGTTCTGTGCTTAGGACCACAAAACCACCTGTTTCGATATCCCTAATTTTCACTATATTAATTAACTTCAGGGATGACAATTTTCACCACTATTCCACAATGAGTACAATTCAAGTCATATCATTTCAGTGAACAAAAATAATTCAGTTATTTTAAGTATGTGGTGCAAAACTTTGCTTTACTTACTCAAAGAGTTCTCTGTCCAGCAATGCTGGTAAATCATATTCAACAAGCAATTCGTAACTATGCCATAAAATCGCTGCTACACAATGCAAATGGGAAGGAGATGGCATCAAAAGACCATACTCTCTTGTTGAGCTATTTGGACAAATGTAGCTGACCCGACCACTTTTCTTCATAGCTGCAACTCTTGCAGAATCGCTGACCCATTTCAGCAATGCTTGAATTCTGGAATGCAAGATGATGTAGTACATTATAAAGTGTCAAAAAAACACTCACAAACAGCTTGCTGCCTTTTTGCAATCTGATTTACACATTTACCTCTTCATTTGAAGCAAAGTTTAAGAGTGAGCTCAAACTGTATTCTCAAGACTTGGGTCACTAACAGGGAAAAAACTAATTAAATACACTTAGCGTCTTGGACAGACAAATATACATTTTCTTTCTACAGAGAAAGAAAACAAAGCAGGAATCTGAGTTTTGAGTATTTGAGAGAAAAGTCAGTTGAACAATATAAGTTTTGTCACTTTTTTAAAAGCAAGGAGAAAAAAAAAAAAAGAGGGGCAGCACTCTCTGCAAAGGATGCAAAGATCTAGAAGAAGACATAGTTTCTGTAGATTTCTGCACTTTCATGCTAACTTGTAACAATCACATTTCAAAAAGTAGTGTAATTTGCAGTAATATCAAGCCACTTTTTCACAGATTATTTTTGTATATGCTTCCATGTGATAATCCAAATAATATTACCTATCTTTTGTTCCAGGGTCTTGCGTTGTTCCAAGCTGATAAAGAATGTCTATTGTGGAGTCAGAAGAGAGACCATTTAATCTTCCAAACAGTAAAGGGCTATTCAGATCTTGCCGCATTAAAAAAAAAAGGAAAAAACAGAAACAAAGGGGAGGGGAAATAATAAAAGTACTTATATATGTATTTTTTAAAAGTACTACTGAAATTATGACAGAACTGCAGTATTAACACTGAATTGCACTTTGCTGTTAACATAAGGATGCAATTCTTATACACACTATCTCAAAACTCTCTTTTCTGTTCAATGCAATTGTCAGCCTTACTAGAAAAACAAAAAATCATGGCAACATTCATCAGATACAGGACTTAGAGGTTTAACCAGTAGGATTTTCTTCAACATATTCCAAAAAAGACATGACTAATTCCAGTAGAACCATCAAAGCTCACGCTTCACAGAACCAAACATTTATTTCAAAATGGAAGCTTATTTAACTCCAATTTCTATTAATGGCACTAAGGCTGAATATTCCCTCAGATTACTTCCCATTCATCTCCTCACTATGCTCATCTCTTGCCCTGTAGGAACTACTCTCTTGTCTAACAGCATTCCAGCAAAAGACAGTAAGCTACACTGAAACTAACTCATGGCAAAATAAGTGATGGAAGCCACTTTGAAAAGCATTTTCTGTTAGTATCAGCAACCTCAAAAGAGGAAAAATGTTATTTCAGTTTTCTTTCATTTAAAAGCCACAAAACAGCAAAGCAAAGTTGTATGGAATCATAAATACAAATCGCCCAGTGCATTAACAGAAGAGCTACTGCAAAATTTCACCATGGGACATGGACTAGTCGCTCAAGTGTCTTCATTATATACCTCCACCATTTTCAACACTTCCTGCTATTCAGAATTTATACTGTCCTACAGACTATTAGTGCCCATATATAGCTGCATTTGTTTTCCTTAATACTGCTCATGGATGCTTTTTATTTTGAAATATACAGACATAGTATCTACAGTAAGAAGCACTTATGATACACTACATGTCCTACTGTCATCTTCAAAATGCTCACCTAATTATCTCTTGGTACATTTAGACAAGCAACATTTTTAAGCAACAACCGCAAAGAAAAACATTACACTCACCTGCAGGATCACTCCCTGATGCTGAGCAGTTTCTAAGAAGAATGTCAATCAATTTTAGGCCTATTCGGGTGGACTGAAGCCCAATTTTTACAAGTACAGCCTCTATGTTTGGAGAATGCATACCACAGTAAGGTGACATTAGTAAAGCAGCACATGTCTGCAACAGATTAGCAGTGGGTGCTGCAGCACTAGCCATCATTCCTTCTAAATCACTTATGTGAGTGAGGCAATGGTGTAATAATCTTAACCATCCAATGCTGAAAGGAAAAACATAAAAATGAGCTAATGTATCATTTCCTTATCATTTTGGTTTTTATCTGTAACAATTACCTGTATTAAATTCTAGGACAAGTACCACAGAAAACTGCTGTGACATGATCAAACATCATCTGAGAAATTAAAATGAGTGAACTTAAGACCACAATGCAATACACATTAGTAATACTGTTGTAATCATTGGTTTGAAGCAGCTGTAAGAAAGGGACGATTTGCGGGTAGTAAGAGCTAAGAACCTGCAAACTGTGTTCCTAGAGTTTCTCAAGATTTCTTAATTCACATACATCTTTATTCCAATAGGGCCAACCTACTGGGTGGAGGGGAAGGTTTATAAAGGGGGAAGGTAGGGCAAAGGGTGTCTTTTTTTATTGTTTTGTACTTCTGTTGTTGTTTCTGATCGGTGGTTCTTTTTTTTTTTTTTTTTGATTGTGGTCTTCTGTTTGTTTCCATGGTTGGTTGTTTCTTTCTTTCTTTCTTTCTTTCTTTCTTTCTTCCATTCTGTGGGAGTTTTTCTGTTTTTCTTTTACATTAAAAGGACATGGCCAAAACATAAATGTGAAATGTGAGAGAGCACGCTGCCTCACTTAGGCACCATTTATTCACATTTAAGATAGAGATTCTTCAATACTGGTTGGCATTATAATTATACACCAGCACAGCTTCCCTGACATTACAAACTTGTAGGGTCATACACATCTACAGCAAATTATAGTAAACCTGATTTAAAAAGCACACAAAAAAAGTACAGAAATTAAAAATGTGTTAGCCACTGCATTTCCCCCATGGTTCTCTTATTCTTTAATGGTATTGTTCATATTCCTTTTAATAATAAATCTTGAAAAGTAAACCTACTCTAATGAAATCAATTTGGAAACACATTAACTAGACTATTGTCCTAGTTTGGGTGAGAACAGAGCTGGTTCTGTTCAGTGATTTTACTTTTCAGCTCAGTTCTTCTCACTAACTGCACTGTCTGAAGTTAGCAGCCTGTTTTCCCAGGCAGTGTCTGCTGCTGGCAGTGATAACACCCCGTGTTTAGAGTT
>JAAGNO010031027.1:92572-108310 GCA_033439905.1 Ceryle rudis
CACCTGCAGGGAGGAGTAGACAGGGTAGGTGACCCCAAACTGACCAACGAGGTATTCTATCCCATAGACGTCATATTCGGCACAAAGCAGAGGGATCTGGAGGGTCTATGGTTTTGTTTGCTTGCTCGCTTGCTTGCTCGCTCACCCTCTTTCTGGGGGCTCCCAGGCTCTTCTCCCCTCTTGGACTGCTTTGCCAGCTTTTCTTGGCTTTGCTCAAGTCCTCTTTTGGTTCCTTCCTCAGAGCATCCAAGGAGGACTCTGTTCTGCCTTTGATCCCAATCGGTGTGTTCCTGAATCTGGTGCCAGAATCCAGCTCCTGAACACAGCTCCCATCTGCTGCAGGGTCCATCCTGGGACTCCCCCAGTGCCTGCTCCACAGCATCAGTGGTGACGGTGATGTAATTACCATCAGGGGGTTTGGGTTCCATACTGGTTTTGTATGTATTTGTACATATTCCATTTTTATTATTATTATTCTCATTAAAGCTGTTCTAGTTTCCTTTTCTACTCACTAAGTCCCTCTCCCTTATTCCCTTTCTCTTCCTGTTTGGGGAGAGAGGGGGTTTAACAGAGAGCATCTGTTATAGGTCTAAGGGGCTACCCTGACCCTAAACCTTGACAACTATTTATAAAAAAGAGACTACAAAGCTGTTTAAACTAGCATTATGAATGAGCTGAAAAACTAAACTGCATGTGAAGTAAATGGCATCATTTCACCGAGAAGTTCTAAACTAACAAGTTAAGTTGTTTTCACAGCTAACCTTACCTCCTAGTTGAAAAGGCAAACTTGCATATAGATCATAAGTGAGGTTTTTTTAAGAAATTTTCTACTCCAAAATACTTATTGATTTAGAAAAGAGTGAGTTTTCAGTTATGTCTAAAACAAAATTATATCCAAGTTTCCTGACTATATCTATCGTATAACTAACATCAGTTTACTGAGGTACTTATAAAACTGCACCACAATAAAACATTTCAAGACATAAAGAATGTACAAACCTTCTTTTTTCAGACATTGATTTTTTTTGTGTGACATTAAGATAACATTTTCTCAAGTACAAATATAGCAATAGTATAATTTGGCTATGGAAACTTGCTTCACTGCTATTCAAGATCAAACACCAATTTCCATTATATAGCTTTTATCAATTGTACACCGGACAGTATTCATGTTCTCTAAATTTACCTTCACAAAATTTTTCCCAGAAAAATAAGAAATGTTTTTAAAACCTTCCCATGCTCTCTTTTCAAGTTTATAAACATTAAGGTTCAAAGATTAAATATTTCCAGTCAATGAATTTTTGCAATTTCTTAAGCTAAGTTTCAGACCCAGGAAATCTCAGAAATTCACCCTTTAAATTAAATTTGAAATTGAAAAACTTTAACACTTCTTTTTTTAAATCCTTAAGGGCTTATTTTTATTTTAAAAATCAGTAATAACCTCGAGGTGCCACCTAACCAAATAAAAGCTTTTGAAAAGAAATCTTGCTGATATGCCAGAATCATAACACTCAGTTCCTGTTTCTCAAATGGCTGCAAACAGCAATATTAGATACGACTTCCACAAAACACACACATTGTCCTATTTCTATCCCTGCTCCAATACTTATGTAACTCTGTTGACTTCAGCACTGACAAGTATATCGCTACTTCAGTTCTTTTGACAATTGCCTACCCATTAAAAAACACAAAATGCAACTCTACATTCTTTCCTGCATTTTGTATTCTTTTATCATTGCAGAGATGGAACATCACATTTTACATATGCAGATTAAGCATGCTACCCAAAAAGTGAGAAGTACTGTTTATATTTGCCTTCTTTAAAGAAAGAAAAAAAAGCAAGTGTTCTAATATATTTGAAAAAAGATTCTGTAAACTTTAAAATTCAACTACAAAAAGGTACTCATGAACACAGTTTGCTACTGAAAGATCTGACTCTGAGCAAACAAATCCTAAAAAAAAAACCTCCAAACCATGAACTGGCACAAACACGCCTCTGTCAGTTGATACCAGAAGCTTACCTTGTTTTAGAGACCTGATCCTCAGAGGGAAGGAACGGATTATTGACGGTTGCAGATGAGGTGTTTCCGAAGGCCGTGAGGCCCAATAGTTTGATCTGGGAGAGGCCCAGTGTACTGGCATCCCGGGGACGGTGGAGACGAAGGCAGACAGCTGAGGCGACTTCAGCTTTTACCAGTTGGATTTTTATATACGTGAGACCACTTGTGATAACAGGAGTTGACAAAGGTAACATATTGACACCATCAGCACTAATTTCAACAGATACCGATGAAGGGCAAGCTACAGAGTAAGACAAGGTTTAATACTAGTTAAAAATCTGTACTGGTTTGAATTTCAAGTGTTAAAGTTGTATCTCTGTTACAGATACAGAATAAGATGATCGAAATGATCCATAAGTTGAATGATTTTAAACTTATTTTATAGGCATTCTTCAAACAACCTGTCAGCTGTAGTTTCTCACATTTTACTCTTTGTATCATTTCCAAATCCTACCTGTCAAATTTTCAAAATTGGCATCAGTATCACTGAATTTACTTACTTGCCAGAGAGGCCAGGTGAGGCTGGATGTGGATCTCCTTGAGCAGCACAGCTGCGGGAAGGTGAATCGTGAGGTCACACCAAGCTTCCTCAGGTAAGAATATGTACGACCATGCAGCAGATCGAGCTCGTCTGTGAGGAGGAGTAGCTTGCAATAGAACTTCAGCAGGCTGGGCAGTGGGACTGCTGGAGGTGATTGAACCTTGAAAAAAAGCACCAGGAGCATTGCTTATTAAAAGCCAGATAAATTTACAACCTGAACTGTGGAACACACTTTTTTTTCTATCTCAGCTATTTCAGTTTATTGGTAACATCCCACGTGTAATAATGACAACTGCTGAGATACTGTTCTTATAGACTGTTTTACACAGGCAGTTTACATATCCACATGGAAGTGCTTGAAAATTTGCTACAGGACATTTACCACCTAAATTTTTGATCAGGAGTTCATTACAAAAAGAAATCAAAAACTTGCAGGTTGAACAGTACATGCTTAGAACTTGAACTCAGTTAATGCATACTTAACATAATGAAGGCTTTTAAAAGCTTTTAAACAACAATGATAACAAATGATTTTATAACTAAAGTCTGCAAACGTTTTCTTTAAAAGTTTGCTTCCCATGAAAACCTTTTCCTAAAAGAGACACTCAAATCAAACCACAGCAGTTGTTTATTTTTTTAATCTTAGCATGAAATGATAGTAGGAAGTAGGAAGATCTAGGCTATGTTTTCTTTAGCAAGTACTATGGCATAAGATCAGATCTGTGCTGCTTGAACTACAGTTCCTCAGGTCATTTAAAGCAGCTCTAGCCTGGCCACACAACTGGATGTCTAGTAGCACCTGGAGGTGAATTCCTCGACACTCGTTAGACTTTCATCCCAAATGAGTCAAGTCTGTCTCTCAGAGAACACTACATGATAAGAGTCAGAGCGTACTAAGTGAGGACAACCAGAAGGTTAATTTCAAAAGCGCACTCCTGACTTAAAATACTAAGATAGATGCACTCAGAGCAGAATATCAAGAACTACAGCACTTTGCAAGCAGAGGGATGAGGAATGCAAGAACCCACTTATGATTTTTACTAGTTAAAGTAATCAAGTACCAACACTTGCAGGATTCTTACATTTACCTTTTAGGAATTTGTGAGGAGCATGGTACAATATTTCTAACAACCTCCTGTTCTGCCCCGATCCTGTCAAATAAACTTTTTTTCTTATTATTTCATTATTTTTGACACTCTTACATTTGAGTGGCAGGACTGAATGGATATCTCTCGTCTGACAATTTTTCCAAAAATTTTAAAAACAATCCTTTCTTTCTCCCCTCAATAGTGAAACACACTGCATGAATACATTCATGGGCTGCACTAGTGGGCAGCAACATAAAACATCAAGAAACTGGTAGTGATAAGAAACCTTTCTAAGATATTAGAGTGCGTCTACATCTTTAAACACATGCATTTCGGTTATCTGTCAGCTACTGTATTGAAACCAAAACAGCACGGTAATTCTAGCAAACACTGGGGTAGTGAGGTGCAGGTGTGAGAGCAGCAGCAGCAATATCAGCCCTATGCTCCAGCTTCTTCTGCTCTGTTTGATCCAGCTTGAGCTCAATCTGCATTATCCAGCTTTGCTGTGTTTCTGTAACTGCTCCATCAAACCTGATGAGCCTTTAGGGAAGTCAGTGAGTCTTAGTATGTCTGTGGCAGATGGTGGGCTGAAACTGGGTATCCCCTGACCTAGGGGAGGAGGAAGGGGCCCACCTTGATGCATGACTACATCAGATACCAATCACTCTCTTTCCCTGCTTTCCTCTGTCTCCATAAGAGCTTATTACCTGTGCAGAAGGGGCTTAAGCTCCTGCCCCAGCATCTTCTTGAAACACCAGCAACCTCTTGGTTTACAATATTTAACAGTACTGCAACATTTGAAACTCTCACAACACTTATCGTTAAGAATTTGATAAAGATTTTAATGCCCAGTGGCTATTAATAGAAGAGAAAGAAGTATTACTTACCCAAAGGTGCAAAATTGTGAATTCCTTCTGCGTTATCAGGTTCAGAAGCTAGCACTCTAGCTTTCAAACTGCTATCTGTTGCTTTGGTGGGACCAGAATCAAGAAATTTCATAATAGTCGAAACCATACTTCTTGCAGTGTTAACAATTGCTCTTGTGCTTGTCACCATGTTGTTACAAATAAGCTGAACTCCACCTGTGTATAATGGGGGGGAGCGAAACCAACACTGCTCAGAAGCGTGAAATAGATTCTAAGCAAGCAAAGCCCTATTCAGTAAATTTGCTCATCCAGATCTGTATCTCTATTCCTTCTTTAAGTGTCAAAAGTGCCTCTTTTACTTGAGGTGGCTAAAAACAATAGATTCTTACCCATATCATGGAAAGCCTTCAGTGCCTCACTTGTATCCAACACTCGTAAAATGAACCAGAGCAGTGGCTCAGATAACTGACAAGTGGCAAGAGAACCCTAGAAGAAAAACGGTTAAGTAATACACGGTTTCGTACAAAATTGGTAAGACAGAAATATGCACGATTGCTCTTAGCTTCCCCTTTCAGTGGGCAAAAATCCCAAGGAGGAAATGTCATCACAGTTGACCTCTCTGCCACAAAGTAGCAATACCATGTTCCACATGGTTCACTCCTTACATAGAGGAAGTCTTTGTAGTAAGGAAAAGATTAAACTACCAGGGTAAGCAGCTGAAGGGAAATAAGAATGTTGAGCATTTGAAATACCTACTATTATGAACACAACAAATGCGTTTCACACCTGCACATAACATAATACTCAAACCATCTTCAAGTCCCTAGCCAGGAACATTTACAGAAACTCTCTTTACCATGAGCACCAAAGGGAGGATTCCTAACTTCAGCACCAAACTCAAGTGAGACTGGAAAACTTTTAACATTTATTTTATATACCACTAGTTCAGTTTTCTGATCTTATTATAGATTACACTATCAATTAACCTATAATTCCCTTGACGCACAGCAGACATGAGGGAACTTACCTGTCTTCCCATGTAGCCACAGGCCATGTAGGTAAGAATTGGCTGAAGCATCACTTGCACTGTTGTTGCTTTTTTACTAAGTGTTGTCAGGATAGTGAACAACCCATCTCCAACTGATATTGCATCTAAGCCACCATGAAAGTTTTCATGTTTAGTGAGATGTAAGCCACTTGCACCTTTGTGAAAACAAACAGTTAAAAAGTCAGAAACTGAGACCTAATAAACCATTACAGCACATAAGAGAACTCAAGGATGTTTAGATTTCTTTTCAGTTAAGTGTTCACATTGGTTTTACAAACTACAAATGGGACCGTTTTCAGGATCATATCAATTACTATTAATGTTCCCAAATACCTGCTACCTTCTTTACAGCATAAATAGGAAGAGCTGACCCAGGAAGTTGGGGAATTTAAATCCAATTTTAGATAAGACCATAAAAATTAGTGTAACTGGCAAATGAAACAGAGTAAGAACTACAAGGATTAGAATCACTCCTAGACAGAAAGAACTAACAAATATTTATTTTTTCCAGATAATAAGAAAGTCCACTTCTGCAGCCAAAAAACCCCAAACATTTAACATATATATTTTTATCAGAAATACCTCTCCCAGAATTCTCCTTCTCAGTGTTACAGCTCAGGATTAATTCATGAGGATTTACTGAATATCCATATTCAGCAATATTGATTACACACTGCTGAAATTGAGGGTGGAAAGGAAAAGAATAGTCTTCCAAAGGAAAAGCAAATACCTCTGCAAATACAACTGTCTTATGAAGCATATGACAACAATTTGGAAAAGCTTTTGAAAGTGGGTTTAGATTTGAGTGGGAGGAATCAATGGAATAATCCCATTTCATTTAGAGAATCGAATTATACTAGCAAGTAATAATAAAAAATAATGTGTTCAGGTGATATTTGGAACACACCTTAGAAAAACATTTTGTCAAGAGAATTTACAACCGTAATACTTTAAGCTATCAAACAAGAAAATATCGATAAGCACTGGATGCATGGAAACAGGCAAAGGAAAATCTTTAGGCTCAGCCTCTGCACGGTCTAGAAAAGTTAAATGGAATGAATGATGACGCCGAAATCAACTAAAGTGGGTTTGCTGTGAAGATTGAGGTGAGAAGGCAGCAGGTTAGGAAAATCACGCTGCTTGCATGATTTTCATAGTCTGTCAATGGCAAAGCATAAAAACCTAATAAATACACAAAACAGTCATAAAAGAAAAAACAATAAATGTTTTAACTTCATGTGACAAGTAAATTACTCAAGGCCATCCTGGCTCCTGACCAGCTGGCTCACCAGGTGCCGTAAATGAACAGCACTGGCATAAATGTTGACACCAGAGCCACTGCTACTCAGTACGCATCTGCAGGCATCAGCATGCTTATTTTTCCTGGGTAGCTAACATGCTGCACTACCTAATACATGTTTACTACTATATGCTGATAACTGATTTTTGGATCATCTGTAACCTTGGCTGCAGTCTTGGAGAAATGGATTTCACAGAAGCAGTCTGGAGAGAACTTACTAGAGTTTTTCATGAAGGAAATAAAGCCACAAATTAACTGTATTATGTCCTCCCAAATACACATACAAATTAGTTTCAATAACCTATATATTAAGAGAACTTGGGAGGAACAATCCACTGAAGGAAATCAGCTGGCCCAGTATCCTGTATTCAATGAAAAACATTTTGAAACAACAGTATCTTTCCAAATTGCCTTTTTCAAACTGCAAAACAACTGCTGGGCAGAAATCGATGGCTTAGAAAGACATCAGCTGAGGAGAAGAGTATCTTGAACTTTGTTCCAGAGAAACACATACTGAGAACAAACCATCATTCCCAGAACAAACTACTTTCAGTGTTCACAGCGTATCTGCTATGTGACACCAACTACCAAGAGTACAGGAGGAGATGTTCTGGAATTAATTTCGGGAAGGTTCCAACAGTGCAATCCAGGCTTGTCAAATCCTGCCTGCTGTTTAATTTGACTACTGGTGATTACTACCTTTTCTTCAATTGCTTTTATGCCAAAATGAACCACTGGCCTAACATTCATGTGCTCTCATCCGAAGAGCATACCATTTTCTGGTAATAGCATTGGTTAACAGTTTCACATCTGCTTAAAAGAGACTAGCACAGGAAAGGCCTTTCTTTGAAACAAGAGAATCACTATAAAGAGAACAGAATTCTACTACTATTATGACTGAAATGAAATGTAAACTCTTAGCCTACCCTAAAAAAAAGTGGTTTTTACAGTTTTGTACATGCAGAAACATTCATGGTGTTTCAGTCAGTGGTTTAACTTGTGCAAATAAAATCTGTGCTGTTATCACAGCTCACAGACAAGGCACATAAAGGTAGTGTCTCTGAGAAAATGCATGATAGGTACATGTCTGGCAAACAGTAACTTCACTGTTCAAAGTATCATCATCTTCCTCACTTGCTCATAGCAGGAAGATCCCACCCACAAATATATGACTGCAACTCCTAGAACACGATGTTAATGAGGTTTCTGGTAAAACACAGGATTAGAAAAGTTTATGTATTCTGTGCAAGGGCCACAATCATAATTCATTTTTTTTCAGAACTATTAAAAAAGAAAACAATGCAATACATAAAGAAAAACTGAGGTAATGTGTCTGTACACAAATTGAAGAATAATCCTAATCCTTGCATAGAGATATGCAATGGGCATAGATTGAAATACAAGAAATTCCATTTAAACGTAAGAAAAAAGGTCTTCTACTTTAAGAATGATTGAACACTGTAAGAGGTTGCCCAGGGAAGCTGAGGAGTTTCCACCCTTGGGGAATTAAAAACCCAACTGGACATGGTACTGAGCAACCTGCTCTCTAAGGCAGGATCTGAGTTGCCCCAGTTTTGTGCAGGATGTTGGTTTCACCACCCCAAAAGATCTTCCCATTATATTTACAAAATACCTACCGATAATCATTGCCATGGCGCTGCTGTTACACTGGCCAAGTGCAGACAAGATCTGGCTCATAATTTGTTGGTTGGCTAATACCAAGTCTGCCACATATGCAGCCGATCCTTGAGTATTAGGGTTGCTTCCATTACCATCTTTGCTTCCAGAAACCTTTTCTTCATCAGACACACTGTCTGTAGTACTGCTTGCTACTGGCACACGGGCACTATATTCTCGATTACTGGAAAGTGGCAGTTGAACTAAAATGTTGACCAGCTTTAACAAATCGAACATAAGTTGATCCCTTGTCATTTCTCCACAGACGGCTTTGGCATCACCTGGACGGATAATATTGGCAAAAAGCCCTCCAAAACACGCTCGAGCACCCACAGAGCTGTCAGAGCCACTGCGAGACATCACTTTGTCTGAACATGTAATGTAGTGATGCACAAGGAAGGTTATAGACTCAATTACTGCAGAAATAGTGCTAACTGATACAACTTCAAAATTCTGTTCCAGGGTAAATTCCAAGAGTTTTACTTGTGCATCCAAGGGTCCCTGGCCCGTCTGGAAAGCACCCCTGAAAGAAGAAAAAATAAAAATAAAAGATTTCCTAATTCAATATTAACGAGTTACACAGATATGGTTGTTTGGATTTTTTTTGCTTGGCTTTTAAGAATCAAAAACCACACCAGACTTTCAATAACTAAAAATCTTTCAATAAATAAAAATAAATTCAACTGGGGGGGGTTCCCCCTTGAGGTAGAAAGAAGAACGGTCAGGTTTTAGGTATCTAAATAGTAACTATACATAAGTCCATAAGAAGGCACTCAAACTATCACAGGTTGGTGCTTCTAGGTTGATTGCTTGAAGGATCTCTTTTAGAGATTGTTTTTTTTCCCCAATTGCTTTTACATGTATACCAGTGGACTACAAAATGAATCTTTAAAATCAGCATATTTAAAATAAAACAAGTGTTAATTCTTGAAGTGGGAGTTAGTTGCTGATTTTTCATATATTTCTCTGTAACTTTTGACATTGATTAATCTTACTATAACTTTTAAAATTAAATACAGTTTATAGAAATAGCCCTGAAGAAAATATTTGACACTTAATTAGTTCTAAGAGTAAAACACTGCTTTTCTTCACAATCAGTCTTCTGCTTTGATCAGCATGATGTACTTCAGTAGTTACCCAAAGTTTTAGAAATAACCACCCTAAGCCCTCTTCTGGAGCTTTGCTTCCATTTTATGACATTTCAGTCCAGGCTTTAGTGTTTTTAAAAAAAACACAAACAAACAAATAAACAATACATTTCAAAAACTATCCTTTCAGTGGTCTCATTAGATTATTTCAAATAAATTACAGGATGCAGACATGCATTCCAAGATTCACTGTGGATTAATAATTTTATTGTATCATGACATTTCTTGAATAAGTGATTGATAATCAGTATAAACTGGTGAACACCACCCGTCCAATTTAAGTTAAGGTAAACTTCTTAGAGAAAGCTGAAACTGTTTTCTGTATGATTAAAGAATAGATAACACCAAAGTGCCACCTACTGGAAAGCTAGGAACTGAGGAAGCTCATCACTAATTATACAAAGCCTTTATCTGAGGATGAGCAGAACATCAATACCAGAAATAAATTATAATTCCTAATGTACATCAGTCCAAACAACTGCCACATTTCCAATGTACTCCTGTACGTGTGACAGTCTTGCGCCCATCAAACTAGCCTTGAAGAAGCAGAGGTGTAAAAGACAACCCACAAGCTCTTATGTCTCCCCTGGCCAGCAGTACTACTTCTCTACACTAGTCATGAAACGAGACATCAATAGGTCCCAAAAGAAGAGCACGGCACGGGAGGTTTTTCCACTGTCAGGTGAGAAGGGGGGGGAAGACAAAGCAATAAATATGCACATTGCATAAATAGGATTATGCAATCTCCTTTTTCATCCTACTATGTCATTAAAGTCATCCATATTATTTCCACAATCTGTGAATAATTTCTAGAACCTCTCATCAACTTGGGCCACTCAGAATATTTTTTTTCTCTTTCTAATAGGGAAGCTCATCAACAGCACCCCTATTTTAGAGATTACTTTAACAAGGCCTATATCTTAGCTCCAGATAAAAATCAGTCCAAAAAACTGTTCCTTCACCATCCCTCACACATGGATGACTGTGTGTGGCTACCATGTGCCACAAGCAGCCCCAGTCCTGCCAGTAGTGCTACAGCAATACCTAAGATCTCTATCCATATGTAACTTGACAGTATAACAAGGCGCGACATACACATCTTAGTTGTGATTCACACTCGTGCAAAGTGGGCATGAAAGGAAAAAAAAAAATAGTATTTACCTTTCTGTTGAAAGTATATGTATTAATTTCAATAAAAATTCACTGAACATCTGAGGACAAGTTGAAGAAAGGTGAACTTGTAATCGAGTAAGAAATTCTTGCATAGCTTGTGTCGCTGTTGGACCAACCTAGATGGAAAGGCATTTTAATATGCATTATATAAAACAGAAATGTCTTTGAGAACATCAAATAGTATCTAACAAGAACATTTTTCTAAGAACAGAAAAGCATTATGTAGCATAACTTGCTTTCTGAGAAATTTTGCAGGGCTTTCACAGGAGAACTATTCTGTATCAATATATGTGTTTTTCTACTAGCAGCCGTGAGTAAAACATAACAGTTCTTTGCCTAAGTCTCATCTTGCAGCTTGAGACTTTACCTTTTCAGCAATGCAAACTACACTTCACACAGAATACATTTCTCTGCTTATCTGAATGTTTTTCCACGAACTACATATTTATGTGTAAGTGCTTTAAACTAATTGCACTGCACAACGTTTAACTTCTCAAACAGGCTACGAATTTTCTGGAAAATGTTCTGGAAAATACTGGAAATCAAGACGTTTTCTCTCCTAAATTAAGTGTTCCTGAGACTCCTGTCAAATATTACATGTAATTAAGTTAACTTTGGCTTTTTTATCACTATTCACAAATGTTTCAAAGACTGCAAAAAGCAAAAAAAAAAAAAAAAAAAAGGTTGAAATTAGGAGAGTATATACCAAAAGAATTCAGAAACAGGCAGAAAATAGTAGTATAATTTTACATTGTGGAATTATTAGATACTTAAACTAATCTTTGTTGGCATTTTTATTCCAATCCAACAAGAATTCAAGAAACTGAATGAACTTTTTTCATGCATGCAACTAAGAATCCTAGGACATGCAACACATTCACTGACATACTGCATGTCACTCCTTCCTGTGGCAAGTCTCCAGACAGATACAGAAACATATGACTGCTACTCAGAGTGTATTACCAACATGACTTTCCCTATGGTTGCTCATCAGAATCAGCTGACTATAACTAAAAAAAGAAACACATCAAGGCTATAATACATTATGAATAATGCATATTCATGTCAAGTGTATTGAAATCCTCTTATTTTAATTGCTAGTTACCTGTGGACTGTGTTGATTTGTTCCATGAGGATTAGTGCCGGAAAGAAATTTCACTAACACATGAATGAGGTTTGGGTCTGACACCAACAACTGGGCGGTACTTTCCTGAGCTCCAATGGCACTGCTTGGACCAGCTTAAAAATAAAGACATAAAAATTAAATCTGTAATCTTAAGCATTAAGAGTAAATAAAATATTTATACTGAATATCACTTATACTTCTTCCATGTTGCGTACAAATTCTCAGCAAAATCAGCTACTGAAAGCTGCTTACTCAGGACTACAGTTTGGGTAGAGTTTTCCATTAAGATAGATATAAACCTCCAGAACTGTTCCATCAGTGTTCCAAGCTTGCTAAGGCAGTATTCCTGAAAGTAGAGCTTCATTTTGTAGAAGCAATACATAAAGACATTTTGATTTGCCTCTCTTTGCTAGTCCAACACTTCAATAAACCTTAAGTGCATTTGCCAATTTGTCAAACAGACACCACATGTATTATTAGCTTGTAAACAATCAAGATATTTTTGTCCTTGGCACATTCAGAGACTTCTTGTCATTGACTAAAACTGTAGAGAGCTTAACAGATAAGAACTTTGAGGACCAGAATCATAATGAAAATATACCCTTCAGGGATCAAACAAACGAGTTTTATAAAATGTGAAGTCTTACTCATTCAGTATTGGTACATAAAATCAATTCAAAACACAACTTGAAAAACACATAGGTAGCTATTGAATGAAAATACCTATTCTTATAATATTTCACCTATCTAAATGAAGTCACAGGTTATTACATGCCGAAGACGTGATCTCTTTCAGACCATCTTGTCATATACAAAAGATTAAATAAAGTGGAAATGATGACCTGGCATGACAGCGTGGCTGGCAGCCTTTTGCAATCCAAGGGTAAGATTCTTAATTAGGGATGTTGTTGAAAGAATCAAATCCTGAAAAACTTACTGGTTATTCTGTTTGATCAGTCTTCATTATTCACAATAACCTCCTTAAACTAAGGAAAGCTAAACTAAATATCCTAACCAGGAAGGAAATGTGTCTGTCAAAAGCAGAATTAATCGCTGTTTCCATCTCAGTTGAAAAACTTTCAGAGCAATGAAATTAAAATAGCATTGGAAAGACACCTGCTACGGAGAAGAAATCCTTGCAGGAAGATGGAAAGAGAAGATAATTCACAGTAGGATTCCCTTATCAAATGCTATTTTATTCTCAGACTATAAACAGATTTAGATGAATACAGAAAACTACTGCTCAAAGTATTCCTTGTACAGGTATACAAACCATTTTGCATTGATAAATCAACATTAGTAGTGGAAAAAGCCTGTATGGCTAGGACTGATGTCAGGGCAATAGCTGGAGTTGAATAAAAGCAAGAAAACATCCCACAGCATTTCAATTCCATTGTGTTGTGGACAATAAGCCTGCTCTAGCTTCCATTTAATAGTGTAAAACCCAAAAACGCTAGGTCTTGTCTGGGTGGGGGATAAGTCTGTAAAAAGTAAGCATACAATTTTACAAGTTCTCTGAAAGAAAAACTCAACATTTCAGAACAGAGAAGCCTTCCACTGCCAGATGTGCCTTGGAAACACCATTCTGTCTGAACTGATCAAGTCTATTTTCCCCTGCTGAATCTGCATCCCTGAACATCTACTTAAGCAAAACAAGTATGTAGGCTGTTGGTGGAGTTTTTTGTGAGGGTGTTTCTGAGTATATAATGCTACAAGTTCCAAATGAAAATGAGAAGTTACTAAGAACATTAACTTGCTAAGCTCATACCTCTTGCATGATACTTAGACCTGTTATATTACTGCCTTTTGGTTTTATGAAAAGCATTCCACATACAAATATTTTGAAATTTAAGACAGATCACTAAAATTGTATTCAACTGCATCTGACAACACTAATCAAAATGAGAAGCTAATCTGAATTTGGTTATTCTGTTTTACATAGTTTTCTGGGACTTTTCCTTGTTTCAGTGTAACAACATCATTCAAACTGTGTATGACTTGAGTTTTGAGCTAGATGTCATGTGTTTGTCCAAAAGTATGTAATATCCAAACTAGTTTTTTTTTTAAAGTGTACAAAGTACTCCAAATGTTTCTATTTGAAAAAGGGACATACTTCTGTGTTTTCTTGCATTCCTGAATGGTACCTTCATAGACAGAAATTATTTCTTTTCTTCAGAGACCTTGAATCATCTATGAAGTCTACAATGATCAGTATGACTGCTATTCAATGTTCTTATTTTTTTAAAAAAAGAGAACAAAACAATACAAACTCTCTGATGAAACTACAGCTTTTAGAAAATGCATGCTTACATTTCTCTGAAAGGGTATGTATGGAGTATAGCTTCAATTAATTTAATTTGTTCACTTGGCATTTCTTTGAAAGTAACCTTATTTTAAAATCTCCAGCTTTTTCCTGCTGGGTTCACCTTCACTTGTTAGGTCTGTACTGTAACTACTTAATTAAATCTCACTGTTTGTGAAGACTTTACCTCTTAACACAAGCAGATGTTATGTTAGAACTTCCCTGGAATTGACAGTCCCAGCCCAATTCCTCTTGATAAGAAGCAACCAAGTCCACATGCTAACCCTCAGCTCATTTCCTTCCAGGATTAGACAGTTCCATAGTTTTTCTATTGTTTCATAACATGGCTGATGACATAACAGAACACATAACTCTTCATTACTTCTTATTTTATTTTTGTATTTTCTATGCAACAGCTGAAAATTTCACTGCAATATAAAACCTTGCTTTTTTTTTTTCTACATTATATTCATAGTCTGATGCTTTGTTTGACGTTCTAACTCAGATTTCAGTAAACATCTACATTATCTGCTCTGTCAGGTAGTGTTTATGCTCAAAACACTGCTTTCAAACACTATTCCTGATGACAACAATAACAGGTAAGCAAAAGGGTATGTGAGGGAAGCACAAATAGTTCTTGCTAAAGAAACAGATGAGTAAATGCACTATGAGAACAATTTGACAGATGACAACTGTTTAGAACAACTGTAGCGCAAAGAAATTTTTCTGAGTCAGTTATCATTGGATTTGCTTCTACCCACTTTCCTTTACATAGCATTAAATGGTTCTAGGTGTCAGCCATCAAATACTGATTTCAAACACCACCTGTCCATGACCCTGGATCTTGTAATCAATTAAGGTAATTGTTCTGAAAAGAAATGGTGGGGGTATTGGGTTTATCCCTTAAAAAATCTTGCACTCCTCAGATCAGAGTTCCCGAAGCACAAAAGTTAAACAGCCTGAGGTCTCATTTAGAAGACACTTATCAGCACATAATGAAACAAGATTTTCTGACCACGAACAGCCCTGCCCTAGACAGTGGTAGCTCATAAAATCCCAGCATAGGACCATTCCCCAAAAGAATCTGCCCTGTACTCAGTGGGGAAAAACTCCAACTAAAAGGCCTTGATCACTACTGGAAAGATCTGGAATTTTAGAAAAATAACTAAAAAACAGCTTTGAATATAACATCATGATGAGATCTGTGGAACCACCTCATTTCTCATGACAAGATCTAATTCTTTGATCTCTTGAAGAAATTGTGACCTAAATTGTAATCTTCAGAATACAACAGTTCAGAAATGGGTTCAAAGTGACTACTTGTAAAATGCAAATAAGGCAAGGTGCTTAACTAGAATGGATGTAAGAGAATGCAAAAGCACTGACCCTTCGACCCCCCCCACCCCCCT
>JAAGNO010031027.1:109215-131293 GCA_033439905.1 Ceryle rudis
TATCCTGGTGGGAGTCTGCTACAGGCCACCTGACCAGGATAAAGACACTGATGAGGCGTTCTTTCAACAGCTTGGAGTTGTCTCGCGTTCACTAGCCCTTGTTCTCGTGGGAGACTTCAACCTACCAGATGTCTGCTGGAAGTACAGCACAGCAGAAAGGGGGCAGTCCAGGAGGTTCCTAGAATGCATGGATGACAACTTCCTGTTGTTGCACTCAGTGGCATGATTTAGCTGATGTTGTGGTGTTAGGTCATAGGCTGGACTCAATGATCTCAGAGGTCTTTTCCAGCCTCAATAATTCTATGATTCTGTGATCTAGCAAGACAAACCAAAATTATTCCAAATAAACTGTAATTGACACCTTAGTGGTTACCCTAACCATAACCTGTCAATACAGTGAAGATATGTGAACAATTTGTACTTCCTAGCTTAGATAAAAGAATTAAATATGATACAAGAGAAACTTTACTCCAAAGATAGCTGACACATCATTTATTTCACCAGTCTCAGAAACAACTTCTCTTTAAATTGTTCACTTTCTACTGGCTCTATATATTTAAAAAAAACCCACAAAACAAAACAAAACAACCCACACAAAACAAACAAACAAAAACAAACCATAAAACCCATACCAAACAACAACAAAACAAAAACAAACAAATGAAAAAAAACCCACATCTATCTTTCCTGGAAAGCATGACCTTGAAAATTGTTAAGTTGATGAGAGCTCTTGTGAGACACTGTCTGCAAAGTCTTAAGAGACTATTATTAGTCCCAGTTCTGAACTAAAGCACATGGAAACCAAAATTATTGATTGGAGAAGTGCTCTAATGCTCTCACCTTCAACCGTGAAGAACTGAACACAGATTATTTCACTTTTTAAATGTGCCATTGAGACTGAATATTATCTTGAATTATTAGCTCCTGAGTAATCCCGGCACAGAAGTTATGTGAAGGGTGCTCAAACCTACTTAGCTCCTGGTTCTGTTAGTGAGTATAGGAAAAGGGGTAGCTAAGGGATATATATCTGTGATAGCACACACACATACATTAAAGGAGACACACCTTCAACCCTTTTCTTTACCCTCCAGCAAGCCTGCATCTCCAACCCTTTCCAAATCAACTCCAACCTTGGGCTCACAACCCTATATACACAAAAATCCACAATCACACTCATAAGCTGAAGTATGCCTGCGATGAGTCAGGTTGCTTCTGAGGAGCTTTTCATTCACATCAGCACTTACTGACCTCAGGTAATTGCCTAAGAAACTCCTGCAAGCATGCAGTGTGTCAGAGTCACAGCACAAACACTGATCCTTGTACCGCTTCAAAGAGATTCATGTATGGTCTCACTAGTACACAGAGCATAATTTTTGGAAATTGCTACTCTACAGTTACAAATTCAAGTGTTGAAAATACACATGGGTGACAACTACAGGCACTGCTATCCTACAAATCAGGCTATGTTCTATTCTCAAACACCAAGAATAAGATGGAGGTCTCAGACTGTGAATATCAATTAAGTCTCTTCCATTAGCTTATTCCCAGCTCTACTGCTTCACCTAACAGAAAATGTTCAGCAGATGTTTGTGAGACTGATCTCCAAATAACATCACAGAAGAGGGACATAAAGTGAAAACCTGAAGAAAAAAGTGCATTCCAAAGACAATGATTTGAAATGGTATGTATGAAGAAAAGATTCATAAGCATGTTTGAGGAAAACTGTGGAGAATAGCTGTGTCATTATTGGATGGTAAACTGTTTCATATAAATTGTGATGATCTTCAGGTGGTTCTGGGTTTCCTTCTTCAATAATTACTGTCTACAGTCATATGCTTGGACTGAACAGAATTTAAAAGAGCTCTGACTTGGTCTAACATGTAGGTTTTAAAAGACTCCAGTCTCCAGGTTCTTACTAGTTGGTGTCTTCTTTAGCTTTAAGGACAAGGCCACCACAGAATTCCTCATGACATCTGTGCTATTAGTGAGCCATTTAGAAGTTTAATTAATTTTAAAACTGCATCCTTTAATTTCTACCAGTCTTGTGGCAGAAATCTCATTCACAAAGTGTGATTGTTTTTCATGTGTTATGGAGCAATATATGGAATGTGAAATAATCCAGTGTGCATAGGTAAATCAAATCAAAGGGCTGGATTTCTCTTTTAATAGATTCAGCTTCTAGCGGCTTACTTTCAGATAGCTTAACATAAGTAATGATTAGTGTCTGCATATTTGCAAAATATTCCTATTACATCAGAAAAACATAAATCTCTCTCATAGCACCTTAATACTTTTTCTCTGCTACCTCTTCCTAGAGTACAAAGCTCCTTCCCAATGATAAGCTAGTCCTAAAGCCAACCTACTTATTATGACACTGTGTTTTACCACCAGGGTTTCAGTTTCCCATGGTGCAAGCGATTCAAAGGGCCCACTTTTGAAAAGCCTGAAGTTATGGAGAACAAGCAAAAGTACTTATGTGATAAAGGAAAGATCTGGTAGTCTTTCAGATGGGAATCAGCACTCAGTTTTACATCACTAAAGCAGGCAACATAAAAAAAAAAACAAAACCAAAGAACCAACCAAAACCCAAACTTACCATTAAGCTGCATATTTGTCATGAGAGTTAGGCTATGAAGCACAAGGCACCATGTCCGGAGTAAGGTGTTAGGATACCATGCCAGAACTGACAGGAAACTAGTTACAGACGCTGTCAAGAAAAACATGTTTTTTCAAGCTTTAATCTTTAGGGTATTACTATTTCTAATTTTAACTATAAGTTGATATATTTATTGTAATTAACATTATTATTATTTGTTGCATTTACTTTGTTTTGCCAGCTATTATTCCAGAAAATTAGGAAAAGAAGCCTCATCAACACTTCACCAGAACTTTTTATAGTGCCGAGACCCTGACATCGCAGGGAAAATGATGCAAAGAAGCTAGTTTCAAAATGCTCTCACTGAAGTCACTATAACAGGTTCATTATAGCAGGCACTAGTGACTATCATCACAAGATACCACAGGTTTTCTAAACTATACAGTATAATGTATTATAGAGAAAAAAAAAAAAATCACATATCTTTGTACTAGATTAGGAGGCTGAGGCCAAGAAATAATGGGGCTTCCTCCTCCATAGCCTGGTATGCAAGGAGAAGAAATTTGTCAGAGAAGTGCATACAGGTGCACAGTTCACCGTAGACTAAGAAGTATATTCCAAAAAGTCCTCTTTGAAGCAATGATGAGTTAAGAATCACAAATTTTACAATTTAATTTCTGAAGAGATTATGCAAATTCAATGAATCATCTTTCAGTTACATACTAGCTATGCACTTTTCATGTTAAGAAGATGATGAGTCCAAGAGCTTTTTAATAAGAACACAGAAATTATCCCAACACTGATCTTATCAAGAATATCTATTGTAATAATTTTTGCTCATTAGCAAAAAAAGTACTTAAATAATTTTGTCTTACATGATCTGAAAATTAATTTTCCATATCTAATGTATTTTACCTTGGTTCAAGGAAATGACAGGTATCCGGTTAGCATTATAAAGGAAAATATCAGTGCCACTGTCTTTACTTCCAGAGGAGTTGGAATTCAGGCTTAATGTGAGCCATAACTGCAAAAGGGATTCAAGCTGAAAGAAGAGAGAAAAGAAACAGTCACACCAAACACAAGAGTTTTTCCAGAACTCCAGAGCATAAAACCTTATCTGTTTGGATTTTAGTTTCACTAATAACACACACACTTATTCTCCCCTTTACTGGATTTGAAGATTCTGATAAACGTAATATTCAAGGCAAATTCAGCATGACAAGCAAATGCTTTTGCTATGTTTTTGCAATTGATTGCTTCTAAAACCAGTTTCGTTTCTCTTAAGAAGTTTCTTCAAACTTATGTTAAAAAAACCCAAACTAGTTCTACATACTGCACCAAAATGTCTGTATCATAACCTTCCACCTGTAACACTGGTTTGCGTGTAGGCTTTTGGAACATCTCAATATAGTCAAGTGGTGCTTACCAGTTAAGCAAAATTTTTCAAAAGGCCAATTTAATTACTGGGAAACCCTTTACTATTAGCAAGATACTGATGCTCACCTGAATAACTCCCTCAAGGAAAATAACTAGATATTCTGGAGGAACAGCAAGGTCCTTTACATCCCAAACTGTATTTTGGATGAGTTAGTTAAAGAACAGTTGAGGGAGCCACCCCATTACAATATAAACAGGCAGGCAGGCCTCTTTATATATATAGTGCATCCCTTTGTATGTATCAAGAAAAGTGTTGCTAAACAAGTGACTTTTCAAAAAGTACACTTAATTTTAGCCTTTAGGATCATTGGATAATTCAGGTTGGAAGGGACCTCTGGAGGTCATCCAATCCTATCTTCTGCTCACAGAAGGGTCAAAGAAGACATCAGACTGGATTGCTTGGGGTTTTATCCAGCTGGGTTTTGAAAACCACAGATGGAGACTGTAAACCTAGTGACACTCTTGACTATTAAGCTAATCATTATATTTCAGTGAACATACGAACTTGTTTTTAAATGTGAAAATGTATAGCCACTTCTTCACTGTAACAAGAAATGTCCTAGTTGATAAAAGCTGTCAGCACCTTGTCTATTACATTACTGGTACTGCTGTCTGTGACAGCTTTATAAGCTATAATGCATGTAACATAATGGGCAACCTGCACCTTAATTAGTAAGAAGTATAGGAAAAAAAACAACTTTCAAATTTAGAGAGAAATACTATCAAAACATTTCAAAGTTTGTAATTCTGTACCTGAACATGGTGGACTTGTAGCATGGAAAAGAGTTTATTGAAGCATGCGCTCAGCATAGGTATAGATGACAACTGTACAATCAACTGGGCATTCTGGTTAGCAGCATGTAATCCTCTTAGCAATGAGTCATCTGTTCCACTGGGAGACTGGGTTACTAAAATCAAAAAAAAAAAGGACCACCCCCCCTGAATTCTTTTGTAGAAGCTGCTAAAAGTAATTTCATATTTATTTCCTTGCATTTTATACTTAAAGGAAGGACATTTACGATAATTTACAAAAACATCTTCGATGTAGGGTTCATCTGAGTTAGTCTACTGACTACCATACTATGAAAGGCATCAGACCTCTCCATCTTCACAAAATCAGTTTGGAAAGTCAGCCACACAAATGCATCTTCACAGTTCTTGCTGAGCTTATATTATAGGGGGGTCCTGATAACACAATGGTAAGACAAGCAATCAGAACATCTCTTTCATGCATTATGGTAAAACTACCACAGTCAATAATAAAATTCCAGAGCATGAAGGCTGAGGATGTCACTAAACCTACTCCATTATCAGATATTTAACTAATGACTGTACGCATATTAAGGTACTCTGAGAACTACAAAGAAGCACACCTTAACAAGATGGGCAGTGCAACTCATGGAAAATACGTTTAAAAGTAAACTGGCATCATGAGTGTTTTTATAACATAGAGCTTACTAAATAGCTGAGTACAAAATTCTATTCAAATATTTTCATTTTCATCACTGAGCAGGTGAAGCTGTCAAGTGCAAAGCAGCTTTCAAACAGCTGAAGTTTCATATATAAAAGAATGAGGCTTCACAAAACCAGGAAACTTAATGTTCACTTGCACCTAGATTGGAAAATAAGAACAACTCCGCCATTGTAGGATAATGCACTAACCAGTTTCACAAAATGTTTTAAACATATGTATACACATAATTCAAAAATCTGAATAAAAAAAAATCTCTAAAATTTGGCCTAAAAAGAAAATTCGAGCAAAATATAATTTTTTTTCTAAGCTGCAAATGACTGCAGAAGTTAGTACAAATTTAAAAGCATCATGGTTATTATGTGAAGAGAATGATTTGACATGTAGTTACATGTAGGAGATGTATTTGTTAATGCCTGTAGAATGGAATCAGCCTCCAGGGTGGACATCATTTTCAGCATCAGCTCAGCTTGCTGTTCAAGTCCAACTTCTAGGCGTGCATCTAAAGCTACATAAGGCAACAAACAGGGTAAAATTGAATTGTAGCAAACACATATATAAGTAGTTGCTCTGATTTCCTATGTAAGCAATATAGATATACAGTACACGTTAAACTGAAAAAAATCTTAGTATCACTAGCAAAAAGATTCACTTTTATACATGACAGAAGGGGAATGTGGAAACTTACACTGTGAACTGAACATAAGATTCTTATAGACGGGAAATAGATAATTAAAATACTAAATTCTGCAAAACACGTGTGTTTCTTTTCCCACTCACTTTAATTTCACACATGACTAAATCTGCATATGTTTAATCTTGTTTTTTCTAAGGTAATAGCTGTCAAACAAGAACCAAAAAGCTATGTTTTCCCTGTGTGGTAGGGGGAAGATAATACTCCTCCAAACTAAACAAGTGTGGCACTTCATTACTTACGATAGAACCAACTATCCAAAATATCAGACAACTAGAAAAGAGCTCCCAAAAATTTCTGAAGGAAAAAAAAGTATGATTTAAAACTGCCTATAAAGTGTGTGTTCAAAAATGACAGAAAACAAGATTTTCTGTTATGTGAGACTGTTTTAATTATAAGCCTCACATAATACTCTCTCAGTTACCACAGAGACTGTGAAATACAGAAAATTTAATTATTTCTGCTTAATGTACGTGGAGTTTAACATAATTTGATATGCAAAAGTGTCAAATACAGTACCACAGAAAAGAGACCTTGAGCAGAACTTCAATTCATTGCTTACCTTGAGAGACTGACACGCTCACAGTCTGCGATCCGTTCTTCTCTGTGGTTGCCGGTGGTTTTGCAACTGGAATTCCAACACCTCCAATGTAAGGATTGTAATTGTAGGTGCCGTAATCAGTACCCCAGTAGTCGTACCAAGTACTGCTTATAGGCTTAAAAACCAAAACAACAAGAAAATAATAAACAGTAAATCTTTAGAATGCCCAAGTACAAACCCCAAATTTGTAATGACTAACAAACACTGAAGTTATTGAAAGCTAAAAACAGAAGATTCGATGCAATAATTTTAGAATTTTTTTTCCCATTTTTACTGCAGTATAAGCTACTGAATTCTTAGTCATTGTCGAAATCTGGCGATGTAAATTAGCTGTCTCAAGGATTCAAGAATCCAATCTGAAAATGTTATCAGTTTTTATTCACACATTTGTACCATATTCTAAATTTGGACGTGGAGTATCACACAGATATTTTGAGAAGTTATTTATCAAGAAAGAAATCTGTATTACTAACTGTACTATTAAAGTACATTGAAGCCTCAGTGAGGCTCAGGGACTATTTGTACTTGGCTCTGCAAAATAAAAAGCTGAATAATCTCTTCTCAAGTGTCATCACTTAAGACACTAAGAAAGCATATGGATCACAAGGTAAAAAAAAAAAAAAGGAGATGCAAGAGCATATGAAGGCAATTTGTATATGCCTGTCTTTTTAATGGCAAGATCCAATATCAGACAGGCACAGAAGCAAATCTTAAAAAGGATTAAGAATGAAGCATTTTTTCTGGATGTTTTTTAGAGGACATCCAATAAGGCAATAAGATCATGAAGATACTTGTGGTTGATGTGGACTAGGGAGTACTGTCAAATGAAATGACAGCAGAATCAAGGAGGGAAACATCAGTAACACAAAAATTAAGCAATAAGCAGAATTTTTGGTTGGGTGAGTTTTAAAGAAAAAGACCTTTACATGACAGGTAATCAGTAGAAGGACATAAGAGGGAAAGGAGGAAAAAAAAAATAAATTCAGTGTTGTCTGAGCAAGTTGCGAGAAAGATAATTTAGGTTAATTCATATAAAGCTGAAGGTTTAAGTCAATATTCTGAGGAGTGGGAAAACTCCAAATAAGAGTGTCATGCTTACAGACAGAGAAATGAGACTCAACATTTCATTATAAAGATTTGTGTTTCTTTACCAATGAAATATTTTTTGGGTTTTTTTAATGTACCTTGACAACATACTGTTACGTCTAAATGTAATTTTACTACCTCTGATATGTTTAGCTTACATCTTAAGTATGAATGCATTTAATTATTTTCTTGTTTCACAGTGAAATAAGTTTTGAAGTTAGCTGCTTCCTTTCATAATCTGAAGCTGGTCTGAACACTAGGTAGCGCTGATTTCATTTTTTATTCTAAAGACAGTACTAGTGTTAGCTCTTCAGATCAACTGCAGAAACAAAAGGCACTATTCTTAATAAAAAAGGACAAGACTGGATGTCATTTTGCTTTTACATTATGCTTTTGTTGTCTTTATTTACACTGTAGCACATTAAACTCAGACCCTCTTGTTTATACAGATATCTTCATGCAAAGCAAAAATATGCCATGGTCAACTGAGATACAAATACATCTGAGATGTGAAACACCATCTTCACATTCTTTCCTGTCATTCTACATTAAACCTTTATAAAAAGCAAAAAGGAAGTCTAAGACATCAAATATCACTCATGAAGAATTGTAAGAGAGAAAGGATTTTACTGTTTCATGTGTAAAGGTTATCCTGAAAATGCAGGTGTGTCATATACCTTGAAGACTTTAGCTGCAAGGGGATCTTTTTCCAAATCAATATCCAAAGGATCAATATCAACTTCCATCAGGTCTTGCAGTAATTCAAGGTCAATGTCCTTATCTTTTTCCAAAGATGACAGAGGTGGAGCACCTTTGAATGATTAAAAGGGTATTAATATCACCAAGTACAAGTTCTTAAAACATGGATATATCACACACTTAATGGACAAGACTTTTAAAATTACAGCTTTCAGTTGGAAAAAGTTAATGAATGCAATCTAGCTTCCTTTTTTAAATAATCTGAAAAAATAACCGTCTTTTTTACTGATCAGCTGTAAAACTAAGTTGAAGAATTGCTCATATTCTGCCAATATTTTCATTAACTACTTACCCTATCACCAAAAAACTTTTACTGATATTTTGATAGATACGTAACAGCAAAGTTTTTTTACTTTTTTTTTTTTTTTTCGGTATACATATATACATCGAGATTATGGAATAATTTACCTGTGATGTCATGTGTTAAAGGTTCATCTATTGTTTCCACTAACTGAACTGTGGACTGCTGGAGGGAATCATCAGAATCCCCAGCTGAAGCTCCAGCATCTTCTCCCAAAGCACTTTCTTCCATAGCTTCAGCTGCTATAGGTGCCAACAACTCTCCTACAATTTAGATTAAGGAGACAACTCAGTTTCAAGCTTTATTCCAGTTACAAATTAACATCCCAGTGTCTAGGTCAACTGTCTGTTTTTCAACATCTAACTATACACTCTCTAAGAGCTACTTCTTCAAAGGGAGGAATTTTGAATAATTTTCAGATAATCAGGGTCATATAAACATTAACCTCTCAATGCACAAGTAGCTAATTCAGGATTGACTGTGCTTGCATTTTCAAATTGCATCTGTTACATGCTAATCTCAATATTATGATTTTTTTCTGCATCTTAACAGTGCCAGCAGATTCTAACATAATAATAAAAAACCTCAAAACGTAAAACACTGAAGGAAGAAAGTTTCAATTATAGTGTACAATCTGAAAAATATGAGCTCAAAGCAAACCTGCTAGAATATCCTGCAGCATACAAGTCAGAGAATACTGAGCCCATGCTCCTCCCCAAGAGATGTCTCCTCTGTTAAAGTCAGTTCCAACAAGCAGCAGCAATAACCTTTCCAACTGAGTCTCGTTCACAATCTCACATAAATGAATGGTTGGTCGTGTAGCATTTGCAATTCTAGCAAGAACCTATTAAAAAAAAAAATATATATAGGCCTAGCTATATTTAACACTATGAAAATATGCAATAGCTTTAATTTCTATGATGATACTGTGATTAGATTTTTCTGACATCACGTATTTTTACTAGATTAAATTTTAGACTTTTATGAACATAACTATAAAAACCAAAATTTTTTTAAAGTTACTTTTTCTAAGCAGTGTTGAAGCCATCGTATTGTAGGTTACACAAAAGGAGACAGGTAAAAAAAATTACTTCACCAGAAATTCCTAGAAATTTTAATGCTGCAGCTAATTTTTACCATCAAACTAGCAAAAAAAGACACAGTAGAAAGCTAATTTCATGTGGTTTCCATTGCAACTACAGAGTGATTGACGTTCCATATTGTTTACCTTACAAACAAATAGAAGTAAATCCGCATGACAAGTAAAGTCCATGGACAAAAGAAAGAGCGCCAGCTTCTGCACTACAGAAATACAACGTTCATGTGCCAGTGTAAATGGAAGTGGCTCAATTTCTGGAGTTTCCTTTGTTGTTGATACTTCTGTATCTAATGTAGAACGAGGCCATTCTGCAGTCCGACGTAAGCGTATTAAGTCCTTGAAGTGCTGCAAAAATTAAATTTGAAACAACAGTTACATTTTAAAACTAACCTCCACATCTTTTGCCAGTGAAAATCTGAGGCAGCAGTAACAGTAACTGTAAAACTTAAGGAAAAAAAAAAAAAAAAAAGGAGGAGAGTCTAAAAATATATGAGAATTTGGAATGTAATTAAGGCTTCATTGGCAGAAATTTGTTTTGGTAGGACATTATCCCAGGTAGTAGACACATAACCAAATTATCCAGTTCCACAAAAGTGACAATTAAGCCTTTATGTTTGTCATAAAACATACTGATATTATGCATTTTAGAAGTTTCTTTCATATTTCCACGCCTGCATATAAAGCTATAGTAACCATGAAGCAAGCTGCATATAAAAACAGTTAATATGGAAATCTACCCTTACAAGAATGCAAGTGTCCATTTGCCACCATAAACTGAACTCATCTAATACTTGATCGGGGCTCTAAACTACATTTTTGACAGAGAGCTAACAAATTCAATGGAGGAAAGAAGGTGCTTTTATTAATCCTCCCATACCCCAAGGGCACATTTAGCAGCTCAGTTCATTGTATTGGCTACACAAGCAGTCTAAAATTAGATAATGCAAACGTATCTTAAAATCTCACTTAAGTAGAAGCTACTGAAGTAGAAGAGAGGAAGAACTATTTACTAACATGAAGGTTTCATCTTTCTCCTAAATGCAATACATGTTGTAAGCTACTCATAGCTTGTCATAACTGGAAGTGATTAGTAGGCAAAGTAGTAAAAACTGCATGAAATGCAACTATCAAGTGTACAGTAACACCATAACTAGATGTTAAGGCACTGCAAGGGGAAAAATCTTCAAGTTCAACATGCTTTTTTGATGCAACATGGCTGCTATGAAGTGAAATTTAAATAGCTAAACAGCATATTTCAGCCAGTGAGTCATTAAAGATGTCTCAAGAGGGCCACCAGTAGAGTAGCCCCCTTGACATAACCTGCTGGAATAAAGCAGAAGATAGTGCAGGAAAGAACAGCTCACGACAAGCAGTTAGTGAAAACTTAAGGGCTTTATTTTTATGCTGGTGTTTAAATTTTGCTTGTTGGTTTGCTTGGGTTTTTTTCTATAATTACTGTAAGTTGTAAGATTTCTCTTTAGATGGCCTGTAAGGTACAACATTCTACAATCCTTTCCAAAAGCCTATTTTCAGTCTTCTCATTAGACATAAGTACTTCTGGAACTAGAAAGTGAATATTTTAGAAATACATAAATTTGGTAGCTAGGGATATTTTTTTGGGGTGTGTTCCCTGCAAAGTCCATGTTGCCATCTCCAGAAATCCTGAAATTTCAGCACCTCATCTAATAATCAAAATAATTCTTTAACTACCACATCCACTTTCAGTATCTGGGCCTTACTGCAAGATGTCACAACTTATAAGAACTTTTAAGAAGCTAAGAGCTTCTGAGAAAGCTCAGAGAACATTCTCTAAAGTTGTATTTATTAGTTCAGGGAGACAGTCACTGGCATAATTCTTTTCTGATTACTCAACCAGGAGATCTTACAGAAGAGTATCATGCATAGAAGTTAGCCATATAAGTTATTTTACATTTCTATTGGTATACACTATCCAAAGTTTAAAGACATTACTGGCATTCCCAAAGCTACAGATTATTACTGATTTTGGCCATGACTACCTAAAAACCCCTGTAGAAGGACAGACTAGTTTTTACAGTGCAAGAAATTTCCAGATGGCTGCTGTTTTCAGCATCAGAATATACTTGATAGCAGCCATGATGAAACAACTTTTTAAAATAAGGTCAACATAAGACAAAAATGACTTTGCAGGAACAGGTCTTTTCACACAAAGGACAATAAGCCAGTTACAACTGTAACATCAGAGCATCATACCTTTGAAGTAGCCTGCTTTAGTTTTGCCTGTTCTACTAAAAGTTTGTATGATGATCCTTTGTTGCTTTGTATTTTCTCTTTTTCCATCTGTTCCACCAAAGCCTTCTGTTTTGCTTTTAATAAGTTAAGTTGCTAAAAGAAAATGTTAATAGGAAAAAATGAAAATTTAAGTAATAAGATGTTAAAAGGATCAGTATGTTCATATGATAGTAATCTTCAGTTCAAATGGTAACTTGAGTTTTTAAAATACAGTTGATAATAGAATTTTAACTAAGATACCACAAGGGGCTACTGGCAGACCCAGAAAAGAAGAAGTTTAAGAAGAAACAGTATTTTTAAAGATGTTCAAAACATACATGCTTAGGGTCATAAAACCTGCATGGTTGCATTTAGAAATGAAAATTTTGTGTCTTAAGAATTATCAACTTTTAAATCGCAGCTTAGGCGCTTGCTCTTAGGTGTACCCAGATTTATCTAGAAAGTAAATGATATTTATTGTCCTATATGGGCCACAGATAGCGAAAGTATACTCCAACATCTGTTCTTCCAGCAGATCCCATGCCCCATGGATTGAGACAAACATCAAAGTTAGGAAGCCTTTAGCTACAGAACCAGACCTATGCAAAAGCAAGGCTGAATGAGTCCCAAGGCCAAAGCTGTTCTTTCAAGAAATGACATACACTAAAATGAGATACACTTCTGTGAAAATAGCCACTACCATGCTTGAAGTCACCTGTTTATGATGCACAAGCTGTTTTCTGATCTTTCGGGAATAAAGTCTGTCTAGGCTACTGTTGCCTTTAGTAGATCTGCTCAGAGTCTGAGTGTGAAGGCTATTATTTATAAAACTCCACTGGTTTCCTAATGGAAACAGAAATAAGAGATATTAATCCATCTTATTAAACCTCACTTCAGAGAAGAGCATTTATGTTGCAGCAATAGTTAGCATTTCGATACACTAGAGAAACAAGCAAAATCTAACTCTCTTACTGTTACGCAACTATCACCATTGATGATAATATTTTTGTGTAATTTTAAAATGCAATTTCAAATATAATTTTAAAACTCTTTTCTTTTGTTTTTAAAAACATAGAAGGAGGTGAGACTGTCCTAACTAAAAGTATCTGAACAGCTTCCATAACACAAAAGCTTTACATTTTTTATAAAAGATGTTCAATGAAAACCATAGCTAATCCTCTTTAATAATAATAAACAGATAAAAAATGCATTTAAAAAAAGCTGGATTCAAATAGTATAGGAAATACCAAAGCAGTTATGAAGTCATACTGTTGCCTTTTCTCACAATACAAGCGATATCAATATGGTGTACTCTCAATTGCCAGGTCCTGGATTCATTTCACAAACTAAAATCAACACTGCATTTTTCAGTCTCAAACAATTAAAAAAGGTCATATCTCTAAGGACAAGTGGAAGTAAAGAAGCAGAAAACAATTCTGATCACAGCATCTCCTTTTAAAAATCTCAATTTTCAAGTGAAATGAAAATATATTTAAGTATTTGAACAGCTCCCAAACCAAAAGCCACAGAAACAACTTTTGATAATAAGGATTACACACCCGTCAAAAATCGTTCTCTCTCTTTTCCATTCAGAGGTTTCTTGGCTGTACCTGCTTCATCTTCAACAGTAGCTACGTAATCCAGTAGTCTGGACACCAGCATTACAACCCAGCTGATCATAGGAATGTCTAAAACTCCTTCAAAATAAATAGGTTTGAGTGCCTTAATAAAGTTTGGAAGTCATAACAAACTAGCTTTAAAGAAATCATAGAAAGCATTAGATGGCACACTTTTCACTCCCCTCTCCCCCCCCTTTTTTTTAAATGAGGATAAGAGTCTGAGCACTCAAATAACAGAAGAAATAAACATTCGGTATAGAACTCAGGTGCAAGAGAAAATGTCACAGTTCTCCTTCATGATGTCAGAAGTCAAAAACTTCACCTCTATATTAAAAACTAAAAAATTAAGCAGCATTTAAAAAAAAAAGTCAAAAATTTTCCGTCTAAATTTCCTAAATACCAAATGCAGAATGACAGCTGCTTGCACTACAGCATATAAATTAGAAGTCTCAAATTCCACAGTCTGAAATTCCTCCATCAACAGGGGCTCCAACAAGACAGTTATAACCATGCACCCAAATGCATTCATTTTTACTTCTTTCTTAGTGTATTTTCACATAGCCATTTGAATAAGGTGAAGATGCTGAAAAGCTAAGACTGAGTCCAGACTAGATTAACCACGCTGGTGGTTGCCTATTTCAGTCTCACACATTAAACAAAGTATTTGTCTACAGGTAGGAAGAAAAAAAAAAAAAAATTACACTTCATGCAAGAAAAATCTTCTGTGTGCATAAGTAAACCTAAGTCAACAGTTTGAAAGTGACCTCATGAGTGCTCAGTAAGGCCAGAAACCTACAATTAATGATCACTTTATCACAGTCATTATGTAAATAGCATACTTTTAGATAACATCAATACAGCAAAGTCATTAGCACTAGAAGTTGCACGCAAATTTTCATATTTGGACACAGTGTTGAGCCAAATTTAATTACATTACACTTTTCATGCACTGACCTGAAAAAGCTTAACTAAAAGAATTATTGATTCCAGATGAAACAAAAAGAAAAAAAAAAGAAAAATTAAAAAATGAAAAAAACAGGAAAAAAAAAAAGAAAAAAGAAAAAAAGGAAAAAAGAAAAAGAAGAAAAAAAGGAAAAAAAAAGAAATAACGAAAAGAACAAATTAAGGCACAGAAAGAACTCATCCAAGGTCACGTGTAGCTGCTGGCAGCCCAAGCAATAGGATGCAAGGCCTGACTGCTAACTCCAGTTGTTTCCTGTCCACAGTGGCAAGAAGCAGCCTATCCCAAGCAGGCAGAGGAAAACAGGAGGACTCCTCATAACAGGACATAAACAGGAATTGCAGACTAAACTGCAAGAATAGATATGAGTAGCACTGGTGATTGCTACACACCTTTTTGGTTGGTAGTATAAAAAGAAAGGAGCCTGCTGCAGAGTGATGTCTATACCTTTTCATACTTCTGTTTAAACAAGTGCATTTCTTTTATCTCAAAGAAAATCATCAAAATTTCAGCTTCTCTCCCTTTTTCCAAGTGTCTTTTGCTTATTCTTTTTTACCCCCTGTCTCAGTCTTTACAACTTCTCTCTACCCACAACACTCACCTCTTGCTCTGATTGTCCTTTGTTTTCTGACTTTTTCCCCAATAAGTTTTCACCCCTTTGACCCTTAGTTATGTGTGATAGCTCTCAAACAGGAATTTCTTCTGCCGTACCTGATGCTTCCACCACACATAATAATGCCCTAGTACTCACCTGTACTGTCCAGGAGGAAGGAAGCTGGAAGACCAGCAAATAAAGCTCTGAAGTATCAGTTACTTCTGCTTCCTAAAGTCCTCCGTGAGGACAACTAGTAAGGCAAGAGCTATGAAAGGAATTGGCAGCTGTGGGGAGAGTGCAAACAGAGGTAGAGGAGACGTAAGCTTGGGTTTGCCTCAGACTAGTTAGAGACTACAGCAGGATATGGCCACGATAGAGAAAGTACACGGTAGACCAATGGGAAGCAATAGGACAGCTTCTGACACCAGCTGTAGGCTTGCTTACATCAGGAGACAAGGCAAAAAGTAAGGACAGAGTCTCAGCTGGCATTTATCAACTTCACAACGCTAAGAATTTTAAACAACTTATCTTCTACAATGCTCTGCTATGTGTACATTATAAATGAAGTAGCCTAGAGTTTGTTGTTTTCAAAAGCAAGCATTTTCTTCAAACTTAGGGTAGTTAAGAGTATCTTCTTTGAGTTAAGATACTCAAAGAAAATCAGTTTTGGAGAATACAATTTCAGTATATTTTTAGGGTCAAAAAAAATGTAAATTCCTTGTGACTACATAAAAAACCCTGTAGTTTGGAGAAACCATGCAGATATACCTAACAAACTTGTCTTTATAACCGTTTTTCACCTCAAAAGCATGAAACTTAGAACGGATCTTGTGAGACAAAAGGGGCACTTCTTTCCAAAATGCTGAATTCCAAAGTGGTTCACTAGAGTCACTAAAGCTGTCTATGTATCGGATGTTCCCCCCACTCTGTAAAAGCTCGAAAGCTTCCTTGCTGAATTAAAAGCCACCAAATACATTTTTCTTAGGTTTAAATATGAGAGTGGGAGGAAGAATCCCTTTTAGCACCTAAAGAACAAGAACTTTAGCACATTCTAAAAGACCACTGCGTTTTGGAAACAGTAAACAAGCAATTTATTCTTTTAATACACCAAAAATTGTGAGCTAGTTTCTCAATTTTCTAGCTTATAATGAAAATGAAAATATAGTTTCACAAATTAGAGAGCTACCTTCAGTTCTTCTGTGCGCAGGTAAATGAGGTTGCAGTGGTGACAGCAGGTTATCCAGGAGATTAAGTAAACTTTCTAAAACACCACTATTGCTAAGTGATCTTTGGCCAATGCAAGAAAGCAACATGAAGACCCTAAAAATAAAATTTACATATTTAAGATTTTATTTCTTTTAGAGATCCAGTAATATTCTGAAACACCCCTAATAGAACAACATTCCCCTAGGCTTTCATCTGTGACACAAGCAGGTTGCCACAGAAAGCAGCACTGTGGCTCAGCTAGTGAACTGGATTTCACCTTCTACTGTGGTAAGGACAATGCAATATTTTAGGGTGAACATTTTCTCTTTCACCATCAAGAAGTCAGAAGAGAATTACACTTTGTATATCTGAAACAGTATCTCACCCGTTTTACTTCCTATTACATATGATATACCAAATAGAGAATTAAATCCATGTATTCTAATATCCCTGTATTCATTAATTTTTTTAAATTATGAAAATATAAATGTTGCTGCCAAAATTAGGTAGAGAGATACAGAACAGTAAATATGTTTGGTTAAAATAAAATGCTAATGTTTAGAGTATCAATGACAATCAACAATCTGAAATAATTAACATATCTAACATCCAATGCTCAACTCTACGCTTGTTTACTCTTATCTCAGAAAAATCTTTTGTATTAAGTGTTAACAGTGTGGTTTCCAGTCTTAATCCTACTTTCAAATGCATTAGAAGAGCAGCTCTATGATGAGGGTGTATTTAAGCCTGCTAAAGGAGAAGGCAATTTTTGACACTGGGGAGCAAATCTGCTAGGTACGTGAAGACCTCCAAGTAAGGAAAAACAGGACCTTATTGTGATTCAAGCATCAAATAGGTGCAATACATAACTGTAATCAGATGTTTATCACTTACAGTGCCTTTCTGGGACTATTTCTTAAATCAATGTTAATAGATGGATATGCATCCCTCAGTAACATTTTGTCAATTTCAACATTAAAGGAATTGTTTAGGTGCTCTACAGGTAATGTATCAATATAGACCTATCCCTTACCTGTCTTGTGGGAATATAAGAAGTTGCTCTGAATTGTATAACTCCTGCAGAACGTTTGAGAGAAACTGACCCCACCATCTTTCTCCTCCACAGAGCTGAACAAGCAAAAGGCCAGTATGCAGTCGTATCTTTGGGGTTCCACTGATACACAGATGTTTAAATAATTCTTCACAAGCTTGAGCATGAAAAGTGCTTTGCAGAACCACAGGAACAGAGTGCCCTTTTAAGAAAAGAGAACAAACAACTATGCTTAAGGAGACAATGGCTTGGATACATAGGAGGAAAGTTTGCAGGAACTATTATAATTAGACTAATTGGCACAGGGGTGAAGGACGTGGGAACCCATGGGGCAATGGTAGTTTGCAGGTAACCCATAAAGACCTGGCCATTTGGTCAAAAGCAAATCAATTTCCTGTCAGGGCAAATACCCCCATGGTGTCTATATAAACCAAATCCCAAACCATCATTATGCTTAAGAATAAACTGGCACAGAAAATTACAAGACACACCTATCTATCAATTGAACAATGTTCTGCTGCTTTTTTATTTTTAACAACAAAAGAAAACATCACCACTCCTACTCAGTCAGACTTTTCAATTTTGATTCTCCGAAAACTGCTTCCATGGCAAGTGTAGGAAATAAAAATCCTTACTGGATATTAAACATCATTAAATGAGTAGAGATACTGGGTTTATGAACTTTTATTCTCTCCACAGAAGCAATTTCTTCTTTGTCTCCCCGCTTTTAATCACCTAATCCATCCTCACTGTTCCATAGGCTTTGATGCTCACAGATCCTTCCTCAAAATGATTCTACCTATAGAAACAACAGGAGCATTCTGCCTGGGCAGTCTTTTATTACTTCAGTAATCATCCCACAGAAGGATCAGATGAGTATCTGACCAAAGGAGTATGCAGTCAGGACTACAGAAAAGGGAAAAGGACCTTGCCACCCTCTTCTATCCTTTTTGGAGCAGGAAGTGGAGCAGGAAGTGGCCAGGTCAAATTGGTGTCACTGCTAAAACTTTACACTGCATGTTACACGCTACTAAAATCATAGTAAAATGTATCTGCACATAGTTTAAAAGCTTTACAGTAGGAAAGTACAGATTAAGAAATAGAAGCACTTGCAAATTGTGTCTACTAATATGACAAAAATATCAACCCCCCCAAAAATACTAACCATTGGAAGAATGAAGCAAACTAAGCAAAGTATCCAATAAGTATCTAATGATGGTGCGTAACTGTTCTGTGGATGACATCTGAATCAACTCTTTTGGATCAGATTGTTCCTTCAGTGTTTTCCTGCTTGCACCTAAAGCTACTTTGAGCCTCTGAACAGCATGGTGAGCCAAGTTGAGTTGAAGCTGTAGCTGAATGCAGTCCTGGTAAGCAGAAAACACTCTGCTATCTTCTTCCACTGCCTTGTCTGGCTTTCGTAAAAAGTACTGGGCATTGTTAGCACTATTGAGCGGTGGCAGGTCAATACTCTGCAGAAGGATTTCTAACCGATGACAAGCCAAATTGTACCTAAAGGGAAACGTTCCAACACACAATTCGATAGATGTTAGCAAATGGCAAAATATTTGACAGCCACCCTGCCAGAAGACAACTTCTGGTTCATTTTGAATACACTGTTAAAACAGATCTTGAAACAAACAAACAAAAATAAATAATAAAAAACCCCAACCAAACCAAACAATCTAGTCTTTGTTACTGCTATGCAGATAATCATTGTAACAACTCTACAACAGATCAGATTTCTTAGGTCTGAAGAATATCATGGGAAGAAAAAAAAATCTATAACATTATGATATGCTGGTGTTTTAACTTAAAAAAAAAAAGTACAGATATTTTTTTCTTCTAACCTGCATTGTATGTCCTCTTGTAATGCAACCATCATTGCCAAATGCTGGTCAATTTCTGGCTGATTTGCAGCTTCACCTTCTCCTCTGAGGGGATCGTGCATTAGTTTCAGCTCATTTTCAAAGGGTAAAATATAGGTATGGCCATAGTAAAATCCCAATGGGATTTTTGCTCTGGCATTTGTGCTACCGTATCGACCAATAACAGTGATCTGAAAAAGAACGCAACTACACTGTAACACAATTGTATCAACACAGGCGAAATAAAAACAAAGTCAAACTCATAAAAAAAAAAAAAGAGAATAGCCAACTAAAGTTTGGCTGAACTTAGAAGGAAGTTCACATACTAAACAAACATCAAGAGCTTAAAATATAAAAGTACACAGTCTAACTCCTTTTACCTTCATAAACCTGCAAACGGGGGGTGGCAACAAGTCATGTAAAATAAGTGAATGTGTGCTAATGTCAGTAGCCACTACCAGACGCCTTCCATCCACTTCTTCTCCTAAAGTCCAAATGTCAATTGATAAAGAAGCCAAATCTCCACAAGTGGGAATCAATACATCTGTCAGCAATATAGGTCTTCCAAAATCTAAAGTCACAAATCTTCTTGCTCCTAGGGGAAAACCACAGAATTGCCTAAAATACCACTGCATACTAACCAACAAAGAGATGTTACTTCTCAAACAATAAAGCCATTGTTTATATATTGTTCAAAAGCTACATATTTAACTATAGCTGCACAATCTCAGAATCTCTCACTACAGTTTGCATCTTTTGAAAAAGAAAAATTTGGCTTCAACTGAAACTAAGTTGTTATGCTTTTTATGCATTTCGGAACAGGTACTCTGTCCAGAGACGCAGAATATTCCCCCAGTCCCCAGGATTTTTCATCTTGAAAAACATCACTGAGTGCTGGGTCTTAAACTTCCAGATACAAAAGAAATGTAAACCAATAAATATCTTTTCTTTGGAAAGCTAAGTGAGACTGCAGCTAAGCAACTTAATTACAGACCCTGGAAAATATTCTACTTCTTAGTAGAAAATGTGTCAAATTTTTTTATTATTAGGAATTCTGGTTTTACCTGAGTGCATTCGCTCTATAATAATTGACTGATGAGGTGGAGGTTGAAGAAAATGCGAAGCATGAGATATTGCAAGAGCAAGACCAGATCCAAGTGGATTCTGAGGAGTGGGAAAACATCAGTAAAATTAAGTCATTAAAATCTATGCATTTATAATAAGTTGTTATTTACAAAAGACTTGTGACTTAAAGATGTACAGTTTTGACAACACCTCACTACATTTAGATTTGAGCATGAACCATCAAAATATATTAACTAGTAGGTTCAAAGTGTTATTATCTCCTTATACAGTTAAGCTAGCTCCAATTAAAAGAAACCACTTGAGGTACTATAACAACTCTATCTTGCTTTCTTGAGTCTTCCTTTTCATACTGTCTAAGTTTAATGATACAGCTTTCACATCGAATCCAAATAGATAGGCATTTACTAACACTCAAGTACAAATTAGAACCTGAGAAGGCTTACAGCATCTTTTTTCTTAAGAAAAATACACAAAAATAATTACCGTTCTAGATTTGCTTGTATTTTTGTTATGTGCTGCAAGGTTAACTGTTGGGGGATCAATGACTGAACCAGGGAAAAGCTGAGCAAGCTCTGCATTAATAACAGCAGACACTGCCTCATTAGGTGGAGTCAAAGGTGGAGTCATGAATAGAGGAGTTGTTTTTGGTGTGGGTGGAATGACATCTGAAGGATGGATGAAGAACCCTGGGGCTGCTACTGGATTAGAAGGCACAGAGTTGTGAACAGGACCAACTGCTGATGCTGCTGCTGCCGCCGCTGCTGTTGTCTGATGCAACTTTGCTTCCAGCTTAGCTTTCTGTGGGAAAAATGAAAGCAGTGCATGTAGCAGATAATTCTGCTTGTGAACACTGTAGTAGTATTAAACTACAAGTTCAACTTCCATTGTAAAACCAGATTTAATAAATCCAAGCTACCTTCAACACAGGCATGTTAGATGTCCAACTATAAGCTGAAAAATGGAACTATTAAATTTGATCTCACTTGCCGAGGAACATGAGTAATTAATCAACTGAAGTAATAACAAAAAAAAAAAAAAAAAAAACAAAACAAAAAACCAAAAAACCTACATCTGAGCAGAAAAGTAGAGTCAACACAGCTAAGCTTCACACCAACAGTGGCTTTACATGGCTGATACTTCCCTGTGTTGGCAACTGCACTTTTCATTTCAGCGTGCTTTTTCAATTTCAGACTGATATATTTATGTATTAAGACTTTTGATTACAAACTCCCAATCCACCCTCAAAATACACAGAAAAACAAGTCTGAAAGAGCAAAGCAGCATGGGAGACACTCTCAGCATTTTGCTTTGTAAGAGTGATTCTCAAAGCAGTGCTGTTCCTTCCTCAAATAAACTATGGAGAGGAAAAAAACCAACAAAATCAACCCCATCACAAAA